>JBBPBX010028872.1:13379-36260 GCA_038048925.1 Garcialebias charrua | reverse complement strand
CATTTTACAAAAAAAGGCTACACACAGCCTTGCATCCAACTGATGGTTTGATGACAACAATTTGTGTGCATACACATAAGGCCTGCAAAAATTAAACAATTACAACAGCAGCTACACATAAATAATATGTAATCAACTAAAAATACCAAAATAAAGGTTGACTCAGTTCACAACTATATTACTCGAGTTTTTTGGTTACCGGTAGTCTTTGATGAGGAGATGCTGCCTGTCCTTTAACGCACCAAGTGGATTCTCTCTCTACGATTGATCATGTTCTGAAAATCAAAAACACAAAACAAAATGCAAGCACAATCATTAAATTGCACACAGTTTAAATGTTTTTCTTCTTGGTTGAATTATATTTTAATATACATGTATTTTAAAAAGTTTTCAAAACAAATGCTAACCTGACAAACAGGAAAGTGGACAAGATTGTCCTGTTTCACTTTTTCATTCATTCAACCTTTATTTATACAGGCTAGCCTCTTGCCACATCCATAAGTCCAATTCACGCTGGAAAGCTGTGATCGTGTCGGACATCTGCGTGATGACTTGTTTACATCCCTGCAGCTTCTGATTCAGCTTGGCGAGATGGTCGGTTATGGATTTTGTGAACAATCTCTGCTGCAACCGCAGTTTGCCTTTTAATTCTTGGGCAAAGTGTTGCTTTTCTTGAAGGCTAGCTTTAGCGTAGGGCTGGGCGATATGAGGAAAATATTATATCGCAATATTTTTTGGCTATATCACGATACACGATATATATCGCAATATATCCAAAATCAATGAAAAAATGATTCAAAATTGATTAAAAAATGTCAACACTAAATTTGAACAAACTTAAATATTTTATTTTAACCATCAATTGCACACATAAATAAAAAGTACTTCAAGCAAAAAGGAAGAATAAATAATTTAAACTTAAAAAGGTGCTCTTGTGCTTTTAACATTAAAAAAATATTAAATCAAAACATTTAAGGCCTTTAAAATACAAAAACAAAAGTGTAAACAGTGGCCATAAAATTTACTGACCCAGAACAGTCACAGGTAACAACTCTCAACTATTTGCATGTGCTGGTAATTTTTAACAACAAACCACAAAATGTGCACAAGTTTCAAACTGTGCCAAGTTCAGGCAATGTCTGCAAAACCTCTGAACAAGAACAGATTTATCACAGTGAGCCTCTGTGTACTGTATCCGGTTTTATTGTGAAAGGGTCAGGGGGTTGTTTCCGGATTCACGAAGACGTTCTCTAAGTTGCTCTACAAAGTGTCGCATTGAATCCTTGTGTAAAAACACGACAGCCTCCACTCAGAAACGTGAACAGAGAGGTGGAGACATTATTAAATCAGCAGTTTATCATATACGCTAAAGACACGGTCAGTCTCAGCTGTGGAAGAAGACGGCTAACGCGTTAGCCATCTTGTTAGCCGCTAAGGACCGTGTCTTTAGCGATAATGATAAAATGCTGATTTATTAATGTCTCCACCTCTCTCTGCGGTGCACGCACGACTAAATGAGTTCAGACCCGTGGTTTGTTTTAATGAAGCAGCAGCTGGAAAAACACTTGGTTCTGCCGTTCATGCTCCACTCCGCTGTTTAAATGGTGAAAAAGATTCGTAGTTCCGACCTTTCTTCGGGACTATTTTCAGCATCGTCTACAAAAACATTTTTTATGCCCTCATCTGACAATTTAATCCAAACTAGCTCAGAACATTGTTTTCCCCCCTCAGCAGCGTGCAGCGCTCTTCATATCTGCCGTGTTTACATGTTGTGCTGAAGTCTCGCGCGCGGCTCCGTCCTCCTGCAGCCTGCAGGAAGGAGGGGGGCGAGTGGGGGCCCGTGCGACAGCAGGAGGATTCTCGATATAGACGATTTAGCCCTTTTAACCATCGTACATTTAAAATATCGCGATACATCGAGTATATTCGATATATCGCCCACCCTTACTTTAGCGTACTTAGCTCCGTGTTTGTTTTCAAAACCGACACCGCCTCGTAACACAAAAGACATACCAGTCTTTCTCCTTGAAGCACAAACAAGTATTCACCTTCCCATCTCTCTTGAAACGTTGTCTGCATCAACTTTTCTCTTTCTGGACATTTTGGGATCACTACTGTATTTATGTCGCAATACCTCACATTGGCAAGGATGTAAAAACACTGCCGCGGCTACCGTAGTCGAAAGGCATTGTGGGACTGGGGCTACCGGGCTACTGTAGTCGAAAGGCATTGTGGGAAATGTAGTTTTTGGTCAAAACACGCTCGTATTTATTTTTAAACACTCAAAACTTTTTAATTAAGCTCTCGCGGGCCACATTAAATGACATGGCGGGCCACATCTGGTCCGCGGGCCTTGAGCTTGACACATGTGCTATAGTAGAAGAGCTGGACTTAGAAAGCAGCCCTCCTCATTAACATAATGATGAGGCAGAAATACAGCGAGCAAACAATACAACAAAAAATACAGCAAACAATACAGCAAACAATACAGCAAACGGAAAAACAGCGAGCAGCAATAAATCGAGCAGAAAAGGGAGAAGCAAAAAAAGGCAAAGCAAAACCAGTCTTTCCTCTGGGCAGTGATGGCATAGTTACATTGAAAAAGTAACTTAGTTAAGTTACTGATTAGTCTTTGGGAAAAGTAACTTAGTTAAGTTACTGATTACTTGATTTGGAAAGTAACTAAGTTAGATTACTAAGTTACTTTAGTTACTTTCAGCAGCTGCTGACAAGAACCCTCTCTGTCACAATACATAAAAAATGTAAATGTATTAATAAAATAATTACTAATAAAAATATTCAAAAACAAAATGGTCTTTCTTGACTTCATTAAACATAAATACTTGTTTTTATGAAACATAAAAGTCTGAGGTCATTAAACAAATACTTTTTATAAAAAATAAGGCAATATTTCTTGATATATCATCATAAATGAAGGTTGAATGAATAAAGGAATACTTGCTTTATATAAAAAATAGTGTCTTCTTGACTTCACTAAACAAATAATATTTTTACAAAAAAGTATTTCTGTAAATACTTTTTAAAATAAATAATATAATAAAGACAGTCTTTTAACATCAAAATCAGAGTTTTTTATTTTTATTTTAGAAAACTGTGTACACATGGGTCTTAGTTACATCCAAACAAACATATAAATTGTAAAAGAAAAACAGAAATACGTTCTAAGATATGAATTAAGAAATACTCTAAACTAAGAATACACTAAGCACTAATAGTACAAAAACAATATGCTGAACAACTGCAGTATATATCCATACTTTTTTCTATCCATAAAGTAATAACAAAAATATATTTCTGAATCAAAGCCCCAGTTCTCACACAGGTTACTGAACTCTGTAAAGGGCTGCATCATGCGCGTTCTCCTGACACTGAATGGAGCTGTAGATGAGCTTGTTTGCGTAAATACCAGAAGAAACCAGAACAAAGAATGTATTTGTATGTAAATACCAGAAGACCTATTGCATCCATCCAGCTCAAAGCTGCCACACCAGTTTCTACACAGCAGGAGGTGTGGGGGGGACTGCACCAAAGTCAAGCTTGTTGTTTTGGTCGCGGGGTGGTGGTGGCGGGGGGACCTCCTGACTCGCAGCTCTCTGCTTGAGAGGCTTGTGCTGCGACTCCAAATGTAACTGAACTGCAGTAAAGTGGTCTCCTCCTCCTCTCAGCTCCTCCGAGTGAGCGCACTCAGCTCACAGTTCCTGACTGTCACGCACGCTGCGGTGTCAGGTTTCAAACAGCCATAGCTGACCGAATTTCCGTCTTTTTTTTTTTATCACTCCCCGGCCGAGACGCATTGAGTAAATAAAATAAAATTACAGTACAACAGAAAATTACAAAAAAGTAACGCAAAATCATTTGGAGAAAGTAACTTTAATCTGATTACTGGATTTTAAATAGCAACGCGTTAGATTACTAGTTACTAAAAAAAGTGGTCCGACAAGAGTAACGCGTTACTTTGTAACGCGTTAGTGACATCACTAGCTATGTTTACATGGACATAAGTAATCGGATCAAACGGCCGATCGGATCAAAAGTGCGTCATGTAAACACCCTGTTCGGGTCATTTTTTTGTGTATTCGGCGCGATCCGGCCTAATTTGTGATCAGATCGAAACGGGTGGTTATGTTGAGCATACAAAAACTCCAGTTTATTTTAAATAAAAAATATTTAAAATAACAAACAAGAAATCCTATTTTCACTCCTGATAACTGTCAAAATACTGCAAAACAGTTTAGCCAAACTGCAATACATCTTTTTAAGGCATGATGGAGCAGCTTCCTGGGAACATTTTAGTGTGAATATTGCAGTTATTTCAAATCTTTTAAAAAGTTTTTGAGTAAGTAAAACGAAAATCATGCTTGTGTTAGTTAGTAACTGTTGTTAAAAAATAAGTTATATTTAAAGTTAACACTGCTTGCATTTAACTTTTACAGGTTCATTAAGGGTAAGTCCTGAAAGAAGGTACCTATGAATAGAAATACTTATTACACGGTGAAACACTTATACCACACAGCTGGTTAGTTTGATTGACTCAGTGCTACATTAAAAGTGAAGATTTATTTGCACACATTAAAATACGAACTGTCTTATTGATTTTCACAAAAAATCAAAACAAAGATGGAAGTTCAAGAAGGTGCGCGTCCAAGGCTCATACAGTATGTGCCTCTAGTAGACTCATACATCACAGGGTCCGAAGAGGGACCCCGAAGCCGAGGACCTGCTCCCCCTGCACCTCGCACAGAGAGAAAATCTCTCTCATTGTGTGGTGACTACTTAGCTGCCCGAAATGTCTTGCAGGAAAAAGATGAACATCCTTTGCATTTCTTTGACAGGATTTTCAAGGCGTATGCAGGCGACATAATGGAACCGGGACTTGAAGAGCAGACGCTTTTCAAATCTGTTTTCAGAAATAATCTAATCTCTGATATTAGATTCAAGTTGCCATTGTACACCTGGTGTCAATTAGAAGTAACATCTTTGGATGAAATTATACAGGGTGCTGTAACTGCTTTTGAGGCTCACATGCAAAGCAAAACACCCTCTGAGGTGTGCCCAGATGCCCAGGTGCCCAGGTGGGTGGCTAAATAAGGACAAACAAAACAGAAATAAAGTGGTTGGTCTGCCCTTACAAGACACACTCCCAGATCTTCTGGTCTACAGACCATGCAAGCTCCGGGCGGACCACCAAAAACAATTCATTAAACTCAACTCAAAAAGGACAGCAGGAAACTACATCTGAAACTATAAAGACATCAAAATTAAATTAATAACTTGACAGTTCCATACACAATTCATTTTAATACTCATTAAAATACATTATATAAAAATAAACTACCGTATACCTGACACGTCATCACACCCACGTGCAGCTGGATGTAGAACACACCTTAAAATCTTGGTGATCACACTGCAACATCCAAACAACACATTAGGAGAGATACCTATATTGTGTTTTTAAAACCACCAGATTATGATAAATATGTGATTTCTTACCACACACCCCAACAGCAGAAGCACAATCAGAGCTCTGACAAAAAAATTTTTCTTCTTCTTCTTGTGAAGTTTATTGGCGGTTGGCAGACTAACGTAAGGGGAATTACCGCCACCTACTGAGCTGGAGTGTGGACAGGAGATAAACAAAACAAAAAAACACTAATCCCGTTCAATGAATTTAATAGTACAACTAAAATTACTCTATTAAATTTGTAACATACAATAAAATAAGAATTTGGTCTTTAAAGCTGCACTATGTAACTTTGTAATGCAGTCTGTAACTTTTCTAACAATATATTTTAACATATTTCTTCACTCTGTCACTATCTACTGACAGACTGATGTTAGACAAAGTAATCTCTGAAAAAAACTATAGTCCCCTTGCTTCTCTATCAGCATTTATAAAAACACTAAAAACACAGAGTGACCCGCCATTAACCAGCCAATAAAAACAGAGTTTGTAACCAGCCAATAAAAACAGAGCTTGAATTTGAATCAGCCAATAAAAACAGAGCTTGAATTTGAATTTCAGCAGGGCCAGGGGGAGCAGAGCCATATATGGCTCTGAGGGGGAGGGATCAGAATGCTTTGCCTGTTGAAAATGTTTCTAAGTTCTGCACTCTACAGAAAGTTACACATAGCACCTTTAACAGTGAAACAGTAACATTAAAACAGGGTCACAACCACTAAGTACCACCTTCCGACTGGGATGGAGTCACTCCTTTACCTATCATACCCTCCACAGCTTCCCAGCCAAAATCTGTAACGCCCAGATATTTTTCAGCAGCCTTCACTATAATTTTGATCTTTTCAGTCCTTCTAACCGTAACCATCTGAGCTAAACAAATAATCACTTCCACCATGAATAATACAAATTCTTCACTATCATTGAATCGTGTGGTAGTGTAGTGCATCCATCACAAGTCAGTGGTTCTATGACTGGTGTCACAGTCGGTTCAGGTCTCACTGGTAGAGTCGGGATTCTTTTAGCAGCTTCAGTGTAAGTAATCCCTTGAACTAGTTTCACTTTTCGGACTTCCTCTGCTCTTTTACTACCGGTAACCGCGCATCCACGATAAGCAGCCGTGTGTTCACCTCCACAGTTACAACATTTAACCTTTACGTCACCCCCACATTTACCATACTCATGTTCACCCGCACATCTACCACATCGCTGTTTCCCTCTGCATGACCAAATTTTTGACACTTAAAACATCGTAAAAGAGGAGGAACGTACTGCTTAACATCATAACACATGTACCCTATGAAGACTTACCGGGCAAGGTGTCTACGTCAAACGTAATAAAGACTGACAGGCTGTCACATCTTTCTCTATTCCTTGTGGTTTTCAACCATCTAATTTCTTTCACTTTTGCTCCTCGTATATTCTCTTGAATTTCTACTACAGATACTTGTAAAGGGACGCCAGTCATGACTCCTTTGCACATGTTCTTATTATCCACCGGACTGCACTCAACTTTCTTTCCATCTATCTTGTTGATCGCAATGGCTTTATGCAGTTGAACGCTGTCTCTGCAGTGAACAAACAAAGCTCCACTACGCAAAACTTTGGCACTACGGACGTCACCTATTAGTTTGTACATCGCTGTGGACAGTCGTATCGGATTCCATTCAGCAAAAGACTCCCTCTCGAACTAGTTTGAAAATAACTTTATGGTCATCCTTTTGTTTCTTCATTACAACTCGACTGTCAGTTTCTGAATTTGAATCACCTGTAGCTGACTTCTGCTTCTTCCTCTTCTTCCTGCTAGCTATTTCACTCCAATCCCCTTCATTTCCACTACAAGCCTCTTCCATTCCACTAAAGTCACTTCCCGAGTCATCAAAACCATCTGCTATCTCCTGTCCAGTCACAGCCCAGTCGCTACCAACCGCCCTACCAGATTGCTGACTCATCTCCACCTTCTTTCCAAGTCGCCGACTCGTCTTGGCTCCCTCCCTCCCAAGAACCAGAACCCGACCCTCGTCCCGGAGGCGACCGACTCCGGCTCCGACCCATCACGTCCGCGACATCACTCTTTCCTCCCCTCCTCTCTCTCTTTTTCTTTTCATGTTGTCTGTCTCGTTGGATACTGATGAAACCGACGTGATGTAATTCAGTCAGAGCTGTTATATTAGTTTGTTTATTTAGGTCATTTCATAAAAGTGCACAAAATAACATGTTATACATGCATACAAAGATTTATGTTTACGTACATCCCAACATTTCTTCTTCTTCTATTGATTTTTATTGGCAGTTGGCAAACCTATTTTAAGCGCATTACCGCCACCAACTGGACTGGAAGGTGGATTTCGATTTTTAAAAAACTATATTCGACTAAATAAGCTAATAGCCTATATGCCACGGGTAGTGGTGACGTACTTCCGTTAAAATATGACTCACACGCTTCACTTCCGGCTCTCATCAACTACTGTTGTTGTTAGCGGTAGCTTCTAGAACTAGACCATGTAAAAGACACAAAAGGTAAATTATCTGCGAGCTACTGGTACAACAAGAGAGATTTGTTGTGTGCCGTTGTGTCCAGTGAATAGCAGGGACAATAGAGCGCTTAGTTTTTTATATTTTAATGCCAGAGTTCGTGGCTAACCGAGTTAGCCTTAAAGCTAACACTCGGTTGTAGCTGGCGTTTTAAACCTCAGAATATTCAAGAGCCAGCATCAAACAGTGGTTAAAAATGAGCTGTACCTGCATTGTTCCAGTGGAATAATTCCCTTCCACTTCCATGACCGGGGCTTTGGGAGAGAAGCAGCAGAGGACAGCGAGGAGGAGGAGAACACAGCAGCTGCAGCTCAGTAAGAAACATGAATATGACTCGACTCCACACCCTGCACTTGTAGATTTAATGTTGGAGTCATGATGAGTGATTTAATAAAAGTTTGTAACTACATACTTTTAAAATAATATTCAGATTTTAACATATGTTTTCTAATCTGTAAATATGTTTGTAAACTCTTAGTAACTTCAGGGCTGTTACACCTCTGAAATATTCTCTGCTGTTTCCTTTAATATGAAACCAGAACTGTTTCACTTCAATGAAACATTTAATTTCCTGAGATGTAATTAATTTATTTTAAAGCATAACTCTCATAAAGAGTTCTCCGTTTGGTTTTTTACTTGTAGGTAAATATGAACACTTGTTTTTTTTTTTCCAGGTTTGCATCATCTGACCTCCTGATGTGTTTCTGGCCCATGACTGCTCTGCTCTGCCATTCATGGTCGGTGTTCACCAAGAACTGAGAGGAACTCCCCATCAAGTTCAACTTGTGTTTATTTGTCTTATACAGGTTAACACAGAGTTAACAGTACAATGAAGTGCTCAGGATGAGAAGAGCAGATTTGACTTGCTAAAAATCAAAGAACAAACTACTGTATGTATACTAAAAGCATGCACAGTGAAAAAGTAATTATAATATTCACAAAGTCCTGAAGAGAGACGGATATAACAATGCAGCAGGATGAATTTGAATTAACTACTGCAAGTATTTCAAGCTAGTAATATAAGCTAACATGCACATAAAGTTTTAAATATATATATATATATATATATATATATATATATATATATATAATATATAATATAATAATATATAATCACATACAGTATATATAATAATATATTATTATATATATGTGTATATATTTATATATATATATATTTAAAACTTTATGTGCATATATATGTATGCACATAATCAACATTACACAGGTTGTGTGACAGGTTATTGCACAAGTACTGTAGTGACATTGAGATTTAATTATTAGTTATTACCAGTTGTTCAGTGTTATTTATTGATTATTTAACCACACCACCCCGTCAACTCATACCCTGCAGCCCGTTGAGTTCTTCCTGTTCTTAAATGACCTTGACCTTGGATCAAAGCAACGGGACCTTGCTGACCCGTACGGTGTCCATCAGTCCACGGTCAGACGGATTTTCACAGCAACTTTGTATTGACAGTACTCGGCTCTACCTGAAGAGCAGATACATAAAAATCTACCTGCAGACTTCAAGGACTACCCTGACACTACAGTCACACTACTTACTACTTGTAAGAAAATAAAATGTTCAAAACATTCTGACTTTTGTCTTCATTGATGTATTATCACCCAAAAAAAATGTGTACTGTATTTTGGTTTAAGACAGGCTTAGAGTCGTTTTAGCCATTTTATTAAAAAGAAATTTGATGATAATGTTACATTACTGTACAAAACGTATGAGTCAAGCTAAATGAGGCACAATATTTAAACACTGTTTAAATTATATTATTATTATTACATCTTCTGACTAACTCCCAGCTTCCTCGACTGCTTTTGGAGATTTAAAAACATGTAATCAGTCAGATTACAGTGCCTCAGTGGAACAACTTGTTTGTATTTGGTGTTTGGATCCAATCTCAGCTCCTCACTGCTTCCCTCATGTTTGAGCTGTAGCGGTGGTGTCTTCCCACGTCTCACAAACATCTAGGATGGACCAGGGGTTCCCTCATCATCACCAACACCTGCCGTGTCCTGTGCAGTGAAAGAAAACATCTCTTATTAAGGCCTGCTACAAACAGTGATTTAACAGGTTTGACTTCAGCTCAACTTTTGTAAACAAACTTGAATTAAAATAACTTTTGTTTCTAAATCTGCTCTAAATCTCCTGCCTCCTTGTTTGAAACTGAACTGTCAGGTGGCTTTGACTCAAACAGTGGGGCTTCTGGCTCTTCCTCATGGACTGTAAACACTCAGCCCTAACTGTGACTTCTCCTGCCTCCTTGTTTGAAACTAACATTTGTGTTAATAAGAAAACATTGTACAGACAAAACACGTTTACTCAACAGATTAGCAAGGCTAACTATGTTAGCTGTGTTAGCCTACATGAGGCAGTTTGGTGAACTGAAAACAAATACCGACTTACCTTCATATTTATTTATGTAGTTGGACACAAAGCTTAAATCCTTTATCCTTCTTAATGTGGGCGCTTTAGAGAAGGTCTGAAATTATTCTGTAGACATTATTAACAGTGACTGTCGGCAAGTCCTGCAGAGATCTCGTGAAGACAGCCATCGCTAACACCGTGTTGACTGCAAACCGGAAGTGCGTCTTACGGGTGAAGAATGCGGAAGTGCTGGAACGGAAGTCCGTGGCATATAGCCTATTGACTTTATGAACAAAATAACTTTATTGTATGTATCAGGTGATTTATCATCCAAGAGCCCAGCTAATGTGAAGTTCTGATGTTTTTCCTTTGTTAATGACTGAAATAGATGATTCCTTTGGATATTGTTTTTATTGCAGTGCAGCAGTACATGTTCAACTGTCTCTGGTTGGTTACAGTGTGTGCCGTTTCCTGTTGGATGTTTGCCTATTTTATGTAAAGTGTAGTTGAGACCTGAGTGTCCTATTCTGAGTCGAGTGATGACATTTTCTACTTTCCTATTCCATTTTGTTGTCCTTCCTAACCCAACGTGTTTTTGTATGCTGTATAAATGTCTTCCAGTTTCCTGTAGATCCCAGTGCTCTTGCCATACTGTTTGTGTATATTTCTTGATGAATGGTTTAATTTCTGATTTGCAAAGTGGGACTTGTAGTTCTATGGACTTTCTCTTGATTGCTTGTTTAGCTAGTATGTCTGCTTTTTCATTTCCCTCCACATTGACATGTGCTGGAACCCAAATAAATTGTATTTTTGTGCCTTTAATTTCTATTCTGTACATTGTAATAAAAATGTAATTGATGATATCTTTCCGGATTGATTTGCTTGTTGCAATACTATTGAGTGATGAAATGCTGTTAGATGCAATAACCATATTTTTTTATTTCATTCTCTTCTATCCATTGCAGAGCCAACAATATTGCTAAGAGTTCTGATGAGTAAACTGATAAATGATCTGATGCTCTCTTTTTGATACAAATGTCCCTGGCTGGGATGTACAAGTAAACTGCTGAACCTGCCCTCCCTGTTTCAGGATCCTTAGAACATCTGTAAATAAAATAATGTCATCAGAGAAGTGTTCTTCACAGTAATTTTGGATAATGTGCCATACCGAGAGTTGTTATGATTTCTCTTTTAGTTTCTGATGCATACTAAGATTTACTTTAGGTAATGGAAATAACCACGGAGGAATAGATGATAATGGAAGTGTAGGGCAGTACTGAAACTGGTTTAATCCAACACTTTCTGCTTTTGCATCACCTACCCACCCAAAACTTATGATGTTTGTTTCATTATGTTCCCAACAATCTGTTAAAATATTTTTGGTTGGTTTCCATTGATAGGTATTTTCATCATGAACCTTTAAATAAATAATTCACACAAGACAACAGGCGTGAGATTTTTGACTCTTTGCAAAGAGGGAAGTTCACTTGATTAGGTCAGAATGAACTCCAACTTCCTAAGATTTGAGTCTGTCTTTTATTCAAGCAAGTGACACAGATTCAAGCGAGTGACACAGAAACAATATCAGTGAGGTCAAGTACAGTTTCATCACATCTTCTCAGGCAATAAACTGGAGCCGAACATTTTGTTTTTAGTCTGTTCTGGGAAGCCTAATTAGATATCATGCAGCATGACAGGTTTTGATAATCAGCTTTGTGCACCTAGTAAAAAACTGGAATGAGGTCAGGTCACAATAAGCCCTGTGAAACTCAGAACACTTGAGGAACTTAGTAAAGTAAAGTTTAAGATGTTAAAATATTAGAAATTTAAAAAATAAAGACTTTTAAATACCTCTAACATGCCCTACTCTTTAACATTTTAAACTTAGTATTTAAGCTTTAATTGTCTAAGATGTTATGTGAATGTCGTGGAAAAACCCTCCGGGGCTTGATGTTACACTTGTAGAAGGAAAACATCGACATCACTTCATGCCCTTGACAGTGATCTTTTTAAGACACATCTTTTCCCAAATCTAGCTATGTAAAAGAAAACATTTCAATAATAAATCAGGTTCTTTATGAACATTTGAATTTAAGAATGAAAACATATCAAAACAAGCACAAATTGGGTTCTTTATGAACCGTTTGAACTAAGAATGAAACAGATCAAAACATTTTTCTTCAGCGTATCTGTGTTCTTTTTTGGGGGGGATAAGGGATAAGTTCAGTTTGGGGGAATAAGGGCTTCTTCTTATGAAATAAGGGATAAAGAGTTTCTTCTTGGGGAAATAAGGGATAAAGGGTTTCTTCTTGGGGATATAAGGGATAAGTTCAGACAAAGTGGGGCGTAAGGGCCGGGGGTGTGTTGTGGCTGGGGTGGGGGATAGTCTCTTTGCTCGACCAGATCAATCACAACCTGGCTCAGCGATTGATTCAACTTCTTTTGCGGAACTGGCTCAGCAATTGATTCATCTCCTTTTGCAGAGGTTCCACCTCTAGAGACAGACTACGTGTGATGTTCTTTCCCACCACTAGGTGGGGTCCTTGTCCATCCTCGTTTCAGCAGAACCTAGTCTGGTATGGGAATCTGTTGTCAGTTTGTTCATTCAGAGATTCTCCCTCCTGATGAGAAAAAGCTGGACACCAAAGCTAGCGAATGGTTAAAATACACTTGTTAGGGTCCTGGCTCAGGGACCGTGGAAAGAACCCATTTGCAGACAGGACTCGGGAGGCAAAGTACAAAAATAAATACTTTAATGGTACAAACAGAAAAAGGCTAACAATGACAGCATAAACTTACATGACTCAAAGAACAGGACTAGGAGGAACCCAAAACGATGACGAACTGACAAAGACAGGACTCACAGAGGAACTTAAATACACACAGGCAGGGCTTGAGACACAGATGAAAATAATCAGACAAATTGGAGCACAACACCAGGAAGGACTAGAGTGAACACTTGGGGAAGTAATAAATAACACAGACCAGGGCAGGGGAACTAACTAACACATGTAACATGAATAATACTTAAACTGGAGCATGACAGGGAATTAAACTAAACATGAATTAACTAAGCTGAAGCAGGATAGGGAATTAACTAAACAAGAAACTAAACTGAAGTGGGGCTGGTTGAGAGGGAAACAACACAAGGAAAGTCCAGGAGATGTCATCATCCTCATAGTAGGAACAAAGAGCTGACTAAACACAAACAGACAGAACACAGAAACAAAACAGAAAGCTTAGCAGGGCAAGACAAAGACACCAGGCAACTGAGAGGAGTCCAAGAACTAAATTAAACACAGACAGAACACAGAAACATCAGAAACTAGAAGACAGACCATGACAGAATCTCCCCTCAAGGGGCGTCACCTGACGACCCTCAAAGCTCAAACACAAAAAACACAGAACGGGTGGGAGGACAGGGGAAAACACAAGGACGGAGGGCCAGAACAAACTAAACAAAAACCGACAGGTCTAGACCTGGGCAACGTTCAAAAACAGGAGAGCGGCCGGGCGGGCGGCCGACCGGGAGGCCTTCCATCACGCAATGGCCGGTCAGGCGGACGACCGGGAGGTCGTCCATCACGCAGAGGTCAGTCAGGCGGACGACCGGGAGGCTGCCCATCACGCAGTGGCCAGTCAGGCGGACGATCGGGAGACCGTCCAACACCAAGAGCCTTAGGAGCCACAGCTGGCAACACAGGGACCAGAGGAACTGCATACGACAAAGACAAAACCCCAGGAACCGCAGACGACAAAGACGAGAACTCGACGGCAGAGCCGTTGTCGTCGGCAGAGTCGGCTCCGGTCGCCATGCAGACGGGACGAGAGACCCCCACCAGGGACCCCTCGGCACGGGAAACGGAAGGGGATCCCTCCAGGGACCCCCCCCCCCGGCACAGGAAATGGGAGGGGATCCCTCCAGGGACCCCTCGGCACAGGAAACGGGAGGGGATCCCTCCAGGGACCTCTCGGCACAGGAAACGGAAGGGGCTCCCTCCTGGGAGGCGCCCTCCAGTGACGCTGGAGCTTCTGGAAGACCTGCTACAGCAGGTTCTGAGTCGCCTGCAGGCGAGGAATCGACCAAAGGCGAGCTTACTGCAGAGTCTGGAGACTACGGTTCTGCTGCAGGTTCTGGAAACTCTGGTTCTGCTGCTGCAGGTTCTGGAAACTCTGGTACTGCTGCTGCAGGTTCTGGAAACTCTGGTACTGCTGCTGCAGGTTCTGGAAACTCTGGTACTGCTGCTGCAGGTTCTGGAAACTCTGGTACTGCTGCTGCAGGTTCTGGAAACTCTGGTACTGCTGCTGCAGGTTCTGGAAACTCTGGTACTGCTGCTGCAGGTTCTGGAAACTCTGGTACTGCTGCTGCAGGTTCTGGAAACTCTGGTACTGCTGCTGCAGGTTCTGGAAACTCTGGTACTGCTGCTGCAGGTTCTGGAAACTCTGGTACTGCTGCTGCAGGTTCTGGAAACTCTGGTACTGCTGTTGCAGGTTCTGGAAACTCTGGTACTGCTGTTGCAGGTTCTGGAAACTCTGGTACTGCTGTTGCAGGTTCTGGAAACTCTGGTACTGCTGTTGCAGGTTCTGGAAACTCTGGTACTGCTGTTGCAGGTTCTGGAAACTCTGGTACTGCTGTTGCAGGTTCTGGAAACTCTGGTACTGCTGCTGCAGGTTCTGGAAACTCTGGTACTGCTGCTGCAGGTTCTGGAAACTCTGGTACTGCTGCTGCAGGTTCTGGAAACTCTGGTACTGCTGCTGCAGGTTCTGGAAACTCTGGTACTGCTGCTGCAGGTTCTGGAAACTCTGGTACTGCTGCTGCAGGTTCTGGAAACTCTGGTACTGCTGCTGCAGGTTCTGGAAACTCTGGTACTGCTGTTGCAGGTTCTGGAAACTCTGGTACTGCTGCTGCAGGTTCTGGAAACTCTGGTACTGCTGTTGCAGGTTCTGGAAACTCTGGTACTGCTGTTGCAGGTTCTGGAAACTCTGGTACTGCTGTTGCAGGTTCTGGAAACTCTGGTACTGCTGCTGCAGGTTCTGGAAACTCTGGTACTGCTGTTGCAGGTTCTGGAAACTCTGGTACTGCTGTTGCAGGTTCTGGAAACTCTGGTACTGCTGCTGCAGGTTCTGGAAACTCTGGTACTGCTGCTGCAGGTTCTGGAAACTCTGGTACTGCTGTTGCAGGTTCTGGAAACTCTGGTACTGCTATTGCAGGTTCTGGAAACTCTGGTACTGCTGTTGCAGGTTCTGGAAACTCTGGTACTGCTATTGCAGGTTCTGGAAACTCTGGTACTGCTGTTGCAGGTTCTGGAAACTCTGGTACTGCTATTGCAGGTTCTGGAAACTCTGGTACTGCTGTTGCAGGTTCTGGAAACTCTGGTACTGCTATTGCAGGTTCTGGAAACTCTGGTACTGCTATTGCAGGTTCTGGAAACTCTGGTACTGCTGTTGCAGGTTCTGGAAACTCCGGTTCTGCTGCTGCAGGTTCTGGAAACTCTGGTTCTGCTGCAGAGTCTGGAAACTCTGGTTCTGCTGCAGAGTCCGGAAACTGTGGTTCTGCTACAGGTTCTGGTCCAGTTGAGGCTGTAGGTTCTGGACCAGCTGAGGCTGTAGGTTCTGGACCAGCTGAGGCTGTAGGTTCTGGACCAGCTGAGGCTGTCGGTTCTGGACCAGCTGAGGCTGTAGGTTCTGGACCAGCTGAGGCTGCAGGTTCTGGACCAGCTGAGGCTGTAGGTTCTGGACCAGCTGAGGCTGTAGGTTCTGGACCAGCTGAGGCTGCAGGTTCTGGACCAGCTGAGGCTGTAGGTTCTGGACCAGCTGAGGCTGTAGGTTCTGGACCAGCTGAGGCTGCAGGTTCTGGACCAGCTGAGGCTGTAGGTTCTGGACCAGCTGAGGCTGCAGGTTCTGGACCAGCTGAGGCTGTAGGTTCTGGACCAGCTGAGGCTGCAGGTTCTGGACCAGCTGAGGCTGTAGGTTCTGGACCAGCTGAGGCTGTAGGTTCTGGACCAGCTGAGGCTGCAGGTTCTGGACCAGCTGAGGCTGTAGGTTCTGGACCAGCTGAGGCTGCAGGTTCTGGACCAGCTGAGGCTGCAGGTTCTGGACCAGCTGAGGCTGTAGGTTCTGGACCAGCTGAGGCTGCAGGTTCTGGACCAGCTGAGGCTGTAGGTTCTGGACCAGCTGAGGCTGTAGGTTCTGGACCAGCTGAGGCTGCAGGTTCTGGACCAGCTGAGGCTGCAGGTTCTGGACCAGCTAAGGTTGTAGGTTCTGGACCAGCTGAGGCTGCAGGTTCTGGACCAGCTGAGGTTGTAGGTTCTGGATTAGCTGAGGCTGTAGGTTCTGGGTCTGGAACTTGTACCGTGGTGCTTGTCTTCATAGTGCTTGTCTTCAACTTCATAATGGTGACACAAAAACAACATGGCAAATTATAAATGATGTTCTAAAAAGTCATAAAGCGAAAACGAACATTGCAAAATATTTTGTGAATGATGACAAGGAAATACATGATGAGAATGATATTGTAAATTAATTTAATCAATATTTTGTAAATATTGGATCAAGCCTTGCAGCTAAAATACCAAAAGTAGATAATAATGTGTGTCATTCAATTAAAAGTTGCACCAACAGTATTTTTCTTAATGGAACTAACAAAGAGGAAATTATGAAAATGGTAAAAAATCTCTCAGACAAGAGATCAAAAGACTGGGTGGACATGGATATGATGTTCGTAAAAGAAATAATGAGTTATGTTATTGAACCGTTTACATATATATGCAATTTATCTTTTTCAACAGGAATATTTCCAGATAACATGAAAGTAGCAAAGGTAATTCCTCTTTTTAAAAATGGTGATAAATGTGTATTCAATAATTATAGGCCAATATCCTTGTTACCACAGTTCTCAAAAATTCTAGAAAAACTATTTGTGACCAGATTGGATCAATTTATTGATAAGCAAAATATTTTAAGTAGCAGTCAGTATGGGTTTAGAGGAAAAAACTCTACATCAATGGCTCTCATGGATTTAATGGAACAAATAACTAATGCTGTCGATCATAAACAGTACTGTGTTAGTGTTTTTGTTGATCTAAAAAAAGCATTTGATACCATTGACCACACCATTCTCCTTGAAAAACTAAATAAATATGGTATTAGAGGACCAGCATTACAGTGGGTATCTAGCTATTTGAAAGATAGGAAACAGTTTGTGCAAATAAATGATGTTAGATCTGACCTCCGTGATATCACTTGTGGAGTTCCTCAGGGCTCTGTGCTTGGACCAAAGTTATTTATTTTATATGTGAATGACTTGGTAAATGTGTCAGGACTTCTTAAATGTGTTCTTTTTGCCGATGACACCACATTTTTCTGTTCGGGTAAAGACATAAAACAGATTTTGGATATGATGAAAACAGAATTTATAAAAATACAAACTTGGTTTAAATTAAACAAATTATCTTTGAATTTAGATAAAACTAATTACATGATATTCAGTAACAAAAAGAGAATTGTTGACGATCCATTTGAAATTGAAGATGTTGTGATCTGTAAAGTGAGTGAAGTTTCTGGGTGTTATCATTGATGACAAACTGACAGGAAAACCATCCATCCATCCATCTTCTTCCGCTTATCCGGGGTCGGGTCGCGGGGGTAGCAGCCTAAGTAGGGAGGCCCAGACTTCCCTCTCCCCAGCCACTTGGAGCAGCTCCTCTGGGGGAATCCCAAGGCGTTCCCAGGCCAGCCGAGAAACATAGTCCCTCCAGCGTGTCCTGGGTCTTCCTCTGGGTCTCCTCCCGGTGGGACATGCCCGGAACACCTCACCAGGGAGGCGTCCAGGAGGCATCCTAACCAGATGCCCGAGCCACCTCAACTGGCTCCTCTCGATGTGGAGAAGCAGCGGCTCTACTCCGAGTCCCTCCCGGATGACTGAGCTTCTCACCCTATCTCTAACATTACACCACATGCGTTACGGCTCCGCCCCGCTCCGGTCCGACCTCCGCAGCAAATACGCACCCATTATAATCAATGACAGAATTTACACTGGCTCCGCACGGCGGCGGCGAGCTGCGGAGAGCGGACGGCAGTCCGTCAAAATTAGAAAATTTTCTATTTCTGCCGGATGACGGAGCTGTGCCGGAGTCAACTTTTGAAGATTACGTCGCACCAACAGGAAAAGGAACGAGCACAACTTCCGTATTTACAAAATAAAATCACCACGGGCGGACTAATCCTAGCTCTATACGGATTTATTTGTACAAAAATGCTGTCAAACTATCAATTATGACTATTCTATGACTAAACTATTATATTTATGACTATGACTACACCTAATAACGCAATACAAAAATAAATAAATAAAAAAGTATTTTATTCTGAAATGTAAACATCACTTCCTGTTGCTCAAACCATGTAGCTCATTTACGAGAGAAGATCAAGGCAGCAGTCTCTCTACAGTTGTTCTCCTTCTTTCCACCGAATGAATTGTTTTGTTCTGACTTACTTATTTATCACTTGATTTATCGCGCGATCTCGCACGTGTCTTGGAGCGGCGCATCCAGGCGGACCTGAGCGGAGCGGAGGCAGTGGGAATTGGACTCGTTCAGCTGCGACCTGCGGACCGGAGCGGGGCGGAGCCGCGTGTGGTGTAATTCCGGGGTTAGGAGAGTCCAGCCACCCTGCGGAGAAAACTCATTTCAGCCGCTTGTATCCGAGATCTTGTTCTTTCGGTCATAACCCAAAGCTCATGACCATAGATGAGGGTGGGAACGTAGATCGATCGGTAAATTGAGAGCTTTGCCTTTTGACTCAGCTCTCTCTTCACCACGACAGACCGGTACAGCGCCCGCTTCACTGCGGACGCTGCACCTATCCGCCTATCGATCTCACGCTCCAGTTTTCCCTCATTCGTGAACAAGATCCCGAGATACTTAAACTCCTCCACTTGGGGCAGGACCTCCTCCCCGACCCGGAGAGGGCATGCTACCCTTTTCCGGCTCAAGACCATGGCCTCGGATTTGGAGGAACTGATCCTCATCCCGGCCGCATCACACTCGGCTGCAAACCGCTCCAGTGAAAGTTGTAAATCACGAACTGATGAAGCCAGTAGGACCACATCATCTGCAAAAAACAGAGAAGCGATTCTAAGGTCACCAAAACGGATCCTCTCAACACCTTGGCTGCGCCTAGAAATTCTGTCCATAAAAGTTATGAACAGAATCGGTGACAAAGGGCAACCTTGGCGGAGTCCAACTCTCACCGGAAACGAGCCTGACTTACTGCCGGCAATGCGGACCAAGCTCTGACACCGGTCGTACAGGGACCTAACAGCCCTTATCAAAGGGCCTGGTACCCCATACTCCCGGAGTACCCCCCACAGAACCCCCCGAGGGACGCGGTCGAATGCCTTCTCCAAGTCCACAAAACACATGTAAACTGGTTGGGCAAACTCCCACGGACTCACCGTCGAGTGGTCGACACAAAACACACAATAAAATCCTCCGGCCGCGTTAATTTGGCTTGAAACAGCGGGGTTCTCTGCGGATTTATCCAAGAAACCCAGCACAACCAGCTAGCCACAGAATTAGCCCCCGAGTTCACCTCTGACCCGGAAGATGTCAAGATGGAATAGTCCATTTTTAGTAGGGGGATACAGAAATCGACCGGTTTTTGTATTGCGTTTTTAATGATCGTAACTATAATTATTTTTATGTTAAATGTACATTAACAAGCATGAGCAATGTTAGTAATGTAGGTGACTGGCCGGGGCGGGGCCGGGGCCCTGCTGATTTGGGACCCCAAGCAACGGCATCATTTGCCTACATGGTAGATCCGTGTCTGTTCTCCCCTCTGCTCCCCCTCCAACCCTCCCTCCTCTCTGCTCTTTACGGTGAGGGAGGGGAAAAAGGCAAAACAAGCAGCTACGGAGCCAGCATAAGAGCCTCTAAATAAGTTTATTCGTTTTTACTGATAGATAATTAGTTATTAGCGGTACTGCATTTTAAATAAAAATAGCACAAATCCGCTTATGAATTATAAAAGTTAGTCACTCCACTGTTACGCTGACAAAAACGTTAGGTCCGTTGTAAGCGGATTAGCGCATTAGCGGTCCCTGGCGTTCATTTGCCCACCTTTGGGCAGGTCACTTCACTTCATGTTTTTAAATCTCTTTTAAAAACACATCTGGTTTCACTGACTTTTAACACAGTGTAATTTGATTCAGTATTTTATTGTTTTGTGTTATCTGTTTTTATTTTGATGTTATTATTATTTTCTTTAAATTACTGTCATTGATATTTATTTTAAGCACTTTGATAACAGCTGCTGTTTTAAAATGTGCTTTATAAATAAATTTGACATGACGACTCTTTTCACCTCTACTACATTCTTTGCCAACTCCTCCTTCAGGACCATCCATACTCCATTTCTCCTTCTATCCATACCATGGCAGTTTGAAACCTGAAAGTTATGCACCATAACTCATGTTCCCTGAAGGAAGGGAACGAGGTGCAACATACAGTACTTGCTATGGGAATTGTGCCCCCGCGCGATTACCTGAAGGAATATACTCACGCCTTTACGGCAGGGCGTCAACGCCGCGCCAGAGGCCCCGCCCTCTGGGTACTTAAGCGGCTGACGCCCATCCATCTTTCTCCAAAATTGCACTTCACCGAGCTTTCAGCATTGAAAAGGGCCAGATATGTTGCACCTCGTTCCCTTCCTTCAGGGAACATGAGTTATGGTGCATAACTTTCAGTTCCCTTTCAGTCTGGTCTCTCGGTGCAACATACTTGCTATGGGAACGTAATCCATTCACGCCCTTGAAATGCTCAGTAAAATGCATGCTAGAGTGAACGTCTGCCCTTGACCAGCAGGCATCTCAAGGCTACTTTCTACTGTGTGTTAGAAAGGACAGCCTGAGTGACGTCACACGCAGTAACATCCAAACTGTAATGCTTTGCAAAAGTGTTTAATGAGCTCCAGTTCGCAGCAGCGCAGATGTCTGCAACTGGTACACCCTTGAACAATGACCAGGAGGTGGCCAAGCCCCGAGTGGAGTGAGCGTGCACTCCAGAGGGCACCTGTTGACCTTTGCTACTGTACGCCCTTTTAATGGCCTCAGTCACCCAATGTGAAAGGCGTTGTTTTGATAGGGCCTTTCCGGTAGCAGGTGCTGCAAAGCAGACGAACAGTTGATTTGTTTTTCTCCATTCGGCTGTTCTCTGCATGTAAGTGCGTAAAGCTCTCACGGGGCAGAGAGCCTTCAGCCTTTCCTGTTCCTGAGTGAGTACAGGAGCAGGTGGGAAGGAGGAGAGATCAAAGTCTAGACTCCTGTGGTTCAAAGTCAAGACCTTGGGAGTGTATGCGGGATTAGGCCTTAAGGTGACCTTTGACCCGTCAGGGGCGAATCTGGTACACATTGGATGTACAGACAATGCATGGAGGTCACCCACGCGTTTCGCCGAGCAAAGTGCCAGGAGTAGAGCGGTTTTATAAGATAACAAATCTATCTTAACCTCGCTCAGTGGCTCGAATGGGGGGTCACAGAGAGCCCCCAAGACCAGGCCAAGATCCCAACCAGGGGTCAGAATCCTGCTGGGTGGTTTAGTCCGAAGCACACCTTTCATAAATCTTATTATGATTGGATGCGCTCCAGGTGTCCTGTGTCCCCAGCCTTCGTGACAGGTTGAAATAGCTGATAGGAAAACTTTAATCGTTGAGTAAGAACGACCTTTTTCCAGTAAGTCCTGAAGGAAGTTCAAGTCGCATGCATAAGAAATAATATTTTTTTCTGAGCACCAGGCTTAAAAAAAACGCCACTTCTGTGCGTATAGAGACTGTGTTGACACAGCACGGGCATTTTGTATGGTTTTAACCACATTTTCCGGCAGGCCTGACGCCATCATCTTGTTCTTTTCTGCCAACAAGCTGACATTTTTAACAATTCCTAGCCTAAGCGGCTGGACTGCCTCTTCTGGTGACATAGTTTGGCCCTGAAGAAGAGCAGTTGGTGCATCCAGTTCTCCTCCAATGTCCCTGGAGGCTGTGAACCCTTGGGGGTCAACCAAGTTGGGAAGAGGGCCTCCTTGCCGATGTGCTACCAGGCTGCTCTGATCGAGGGTAATCAAGGGCAGATGCAACCTGTCATCCTTATTAGACAGAATTGGAGCAGAAAGTCTATTTTCCCCTCCAAGTTTGGGGTCATGGGACTGGGAGACTGCGAGTTTTGTAAACGAGCAGATCTCCTGACTCCAATCCGTTTTCTGGAATGGTCCAGTTTACTGGTCCTTGGCTTTAACAGAGCGTCGGAACCAGGCAAACCGACCGGGGTCTGTGTTTCACCCGTTGGGAGAATTTTGTTTGAGAGCAGAGCTGGATCAGCACAGAGAGGAAGGTCACGTGCTGTCTGATCACTGCTTGGACATTGCGTGTCCCTCATTAATAATAAAGGGGCAGCTGCAACGTGAGAACGTGGAGATGCTTCTTTTAGTTT
>JBBPBX010028872.1:0-11634 GCA_038048925.1 Garcialebias charrua | reverse complement strand
GTGTCGTGTAAATGATCAGCAGAACCACAGAGAGAAAGGTGCGGTTTTACTCAAAATACACACCGTGTAAACGGCCCCTGAGTACGTTGCAGCTCCTCAGACCGACAAAGTCTTTGAGATTAGATGAAACGTTTCAACAAGTTTTTTTTTTTTCCATCCAGAGGACCTGAGAACTTTTTTAGATAGGTTAAAAAAAATCTGAATTTCTGGACATTTCTGCATTAAACTTTTTTTTCAGATCCTATTTGATACTTAACTACGGAGCCCCCGAGGGGACATGGGGGAAAAAAATTATTTGCGTGCGCACGCAAAACTATTGCGAGGTAACGCAAAACCTTTTGCGTGGGACACCATGGGTGTGTTATGATGGGCGGTTCCTTTAAAAGGAATGTGGACCTTCTGAAATGAACATGCCACAATAGCTCAACTAGTAACGCATCGGGTTGCCACTCCAAACCTCACAGGTTCGATTCCCACTTGGGACAACTTTTTTTTATTTTAGATTATTTATTCATTCCAGATTAAGAAAACACAAGAAAACTATTTACAAAACAACAATAAAAACTTTCAATTATATAATCATTCCTCTTTCTTATTTTGCTTAATGGTTTTTAACTCATCCCTGAAATTCTGACACAGAATCACAAGTTCAGAGGGACAGACAGAGCGCAGGCTGCCGCGTCGGCTCGAACAGCTGATTCCACGGAGCTTGAACGTGAAATATACAACGGAAAATTACTTTTACCACTGCAGCACACACTGGACATCCTTATATTTAAGGCTGATTTCAAAATTCAATTAAATTGAGTGTACTGTCTGCTCCATTGTCGTAATGTTGAGCCATTTTAAACAACAATGCTGCAGATAATACATGTTTTTATTGTGTTTATTCTGTGACACAGTTCACACTTGAACTTGTGATTCTGTGTCAGAATTTCAGGGATGAGTTAAAAACCATTAAGCAAAATAAGAAAGAGGAATGATTATATAATTGAAAGTTTTTATTGTTGTTTTGTAAATAGTTTTCTTGTGTTTTTTTAATCTGGAATGAATAAATAATCTTTAAAAAAAAAAATGTTGTCCCAGATGGGAATCGAACCTATGAGGTTTGGAGAGACGACCCGATGCGTTACTAGTTGAGCTATCGTGGCATGTTTATTTCAGAAGGTCCACATTCCTTTTAAAGGAACCGCCCTTCATAACATTCTGGCTACGCCCGTGGTGTCTGTAACGCAAAACCTTTTGCGTTCCCACGCAAAAGGTTTTGCGTTACCTCGCAATAGTTTTGCGTGGGCACGCAAAGATTTTTTTTCCCCATGTCCCCTGGGGGGCTCCGTACAAAACAAACAAATAGGACCTGGAAAAAAAGTCATCCTTCTTCTGTTTAAAACACAAATCAGCTGTAGTTACACTGGACTTCACCAGATGGGATTAACATACTTGACAAGTGGTCCATGGTAGGTGGTGTGTACTTGGGTTGATGGTTTTCACCATGTCCTTACAAACACAAACAAACATGTAATGTCCCTGTTACTGTAACGTTAGCTTAGGATGGACTATTAATTAGCTTAGCTCTATTGTTCTTGCCTTACTAACCTACATGTTGGTGATTCCACATCTGAAAAGGGATGCAACCTTTTCACAACAAATAACCGTTCTGTGGCACTCTTCATTCAATTAGTTGCACCTACGTATTTCCCTTGGACGCTACAGTGAACGGAGGAGCACATCATGGAGCCTGGCTGACATTACAAGCCATTTCAGGTCATTTGTCTATGAAAAAATACACGAGCTAACGTTAGCATGGTGTTTGTATTTGAATTGACCAACCGTTTTAAGTCCAGTATAACTTGTTAGCTGCTTTAATGTTGGTATGAAACATAGTTTATAGTTTTATTTACCTGATTCTGAGGGTCAGAGCCAGAGGAGTAGGCAGAGAAAATATTGCAGTGAAGCGCATCAAACACAGGGCACTCTATTACTTCTACACCATGAACCCGGAAGTGTTGGTCGCGCACTCACTTTTGCACAATATAAAATTATTGCAAGTGCTTAACTGAGCCGACTGGTCCGTTTATTAAAGTTAAGCCACGCTTTCAATCGCGGCCGCTCACTCTCCATGAATGCGACCACTTCCAGTGGATTCTTCTTCGTTGGTGTTCGGCAGGCGGCTTCTACTTTCAGTTGGCAGACTAGGTGTTGAAAGTAAGAATCGAAAATAAATTATTCGAACGATTCCCGGAAAACCGGACAGTTAGTCCTGGCTCCAATCGATTCTCGATACTCGATGCCCAACCCTATTCATGAGACAATTAGCAAACTAAAGACAAACAGAGAAAGATAATGATGCAGGCAGTTGGTGATAAAGATTCATGTGGTAGGAACAAAACTAGCTACTTCAATTATTTTAGTGCACATTATGCAAATGCATAGATTCCCCTCTAATAACATCAGTTTTTGATATTGAGTTTTCAGCTTTACTTTAAGTCTATTAAGTCTATATATTTCTCAATGTACGGTAGTCTTCTTTCTGTCATACTATTAGTCTTTGGAAATACTTAGACTTTAATACACTTGATCAGTGTGTCTCCAGACAAACTTGCTATAGACATAAACAATGAGCTGCACATGCACAGTTACAGCAGGGATTAAAGCCTGAAGATTTATGAGTCAGAGTCAGAGAGTCAGAGAGAATTTATTGTCATTTGCACCGCATGTAGTACATGTGTTGAAAACGAGATTATGTACACAGGGTCCCAGTTACATCCAACAACAAATGCAAGAGAAATACAATAATAACATCTAGGATTAACTAAGAGAGACATCACATCAGCTAGTAATACACTAAGCCCTAATGTAGTAGAAAAACATCATTATAAACAGCAGCACGAACATGAGCAGATGGTCACAGATGAACGCAGCAACAAGAAACAGATCAGTACAGTATCAGTATGATGTGACATTTTGCAGTGTTTATTCTTATTATTTATTTATTCATGAGTCTGACAGCCTCAGGGTAGAAGCTGTTTCTCAGTCTAGTGGTTCTACATTTGATGCTCCTCAACCTCCGTCCCGAGGGGAGTGGTGCAAAGAGTGAGTGTGCTGGGTGAGTGAGGTCTTTCATGATGCAGGTGGCTCTTTTTCTGCATCTGGAGGTGTAAATGTCTGTGATGGTGGGGAGACTGACTCCCACAGACTTCTGTGCAGCCTTCACCACTCTCTGCAGAGCTTTTCTCTCTGCAACTGTGCAGCCTCCATGACATTATGACACCCAGAGTCTACACTTTCTTCAAATCCGGAGCACCGAGAGAATCCCATTTGTAATGCTTGGCTGATGAATATTCAGATCTTGGAGATCAGAAGAAAATAAACAATAAAGCTAAACAGTGGTTCATAATGCTTTATACTGTATACAAACAAACACCAATTATAATGTACAGAATCTTCTAGGGTGTATGCCTGCTTGTCCCTGAAGTTCTATTGTGCAGAAAGAAGACTGTGAGCTATGTTTACACACTTTAAAATTAAAGCCTGATCTACCCTTGTGATGTGCAGGCATGAATCATTTTATTTCTATATATTTTCCTTGTTTTTATCACAGTTGAGCATATGAATCACCCTGAGCTTCTGTCCCCCAAGCAGATATGTGTTTATCATAGCCTTTTTTTGTTGGTTTGTTTGCTTTTCTCTAAAGTTCTCGGCCTCTCCAGTGGTTTCTAATCTCCTTCATCAGTGATCAAGGCTATTTTTTTCCTTCTCCCAGTCACATTTAAGTCTAAGCACTGCTGAGAGCAAATATTTTGAAGCTGTCTGGCAACTTCAGCCACAAATGTTGTCACGTGGCGTTTGGAACGAGTCCTCCAGGGCCCGGCCCTTTGAAGTATTGACTGAAGCATCCTTGTCTCTCAAGTGCCATTACGTAAGATACACGCAAAATTTCACAAAGTTACTGGGAGGGCAGGACAGAGCTAGTGTGAAGGCAAGCAAAGGTAAGACTGGAGAAGAAAGAGGTGTTTTAAAAGACACAAAAGAAATGGGAGACAGAAAGAGTGGCCAATGACTGTAGAGCAGAAAAGTCTTAACTCACAGGAAGTGGTAGAAACCTGGGTGCCAGCAAGGAAGTTTAATAAATCTGAAAACTAAAATTGTACAGTTTGATGGAGGATTGGACCCAAGAGCAGACAGAGGTGGGAGCTCAAAGATTAAACAAACAAACACAAACAAAACAACTGTATTTTTACAAACAAAACAAAGGGGCTGACATGGCAACATAACTAAACTAACAGGAAACTATGGATGACCACAGGGGAAATTTTGAAGTTGCATGGTAGTTGTAAAGTTAAAAATAGTCTATTTTGGATGGATAGTCCCTTTTTACATGTCTCTCTTGAAAAACCTGTTACAGGTCTCTCTTGTAAATAAGTCTTTGAGGCTCATTGAGACTAACCTGTATAAATAAAATTTGAATGAACGCATGTGTAAGGCTAATTTCTGGGAATTCTACAGAGGGCTGGCTTTAAACACATAAAGGAAGTGCTATTTACAGATCTGGGTTGGCAGGTCTCAAACTGATGAAGTATTTTGGATGAAAGATCAAATGTTTCTCCCAAAAAGAAGCTGTCCAGATTATTTAACTTTTTTGTAGATGGGAAATGGCACAAGCAGGAATGGGAAACAGAAATAAGACCTATACACGAATAATAAATAAACATAATCAAATACAAAAAACACAAATGGATAAAGATCTAAACCAATCATGCCCAACACGTGGATTGGGGTCTGATTGATCGCAAAGGTATTGTGGGTGGATCACCTGACATAAAAAAAAAATAGACGTCAGCCCATTCATCTATGAAATTTGTCACTTGACTGACATACAGGTCAGTCAGTCTGAGGCCCCATTTACACAACGTGAAATGTTTGGTCATTCATTTACAGACAACAGTCCTCATTCTCTCTGAAACCTACAGGTCTGAGATTTTCGGAAGAACCCCATATATATAAACAGTATATATATATAATAATGAATTCAATTTATAACTCACTTTTCATTAGTGAAAATCTCAAAGTGCTACACACATTCATACACCGGTAGCAGCAGACTACCATGCAAGGTGCTTTCCAGTCCTACCGGGAGCAACTCGGGGTTAAGTGTCTTGCCCAAGGACACAACGACACATGGTGTGGGGAACCGGGATTCGAACCGCCAACCTTCCGATCGGGGGATGACTGCCATTACCACTACGCCATGGCCGCCATATTGCATTTAGAAGTTTCTGATGAATTAAAAAGAAAAAAATATTAAAATGATGAATAAAATTTAAAAAGTATATATATATACACACACACACATATACACACACACAAACTGAAAGTTATGCACCATAACTCATGTTCCCTGAAGGAAGGGAACGAGGTGCAACATACTTGCTATGGGAATTGCGCCCCCGCGCGATTACCTGAAGGAATATACTCACGCCTTTACGGCTAGGGGCGTCATCGCCGCGCCAGAGGCCCCGCCCTCTGGGTACTTAAGCGGCTTGCGCCCCTCCATCTTTCTCCAAAGTTGCACTTCACCGAGCTTTCAGCATTGAAAAGGGCCAGCTATGTTGCACCTCGTTCCCTTCCTTCAGGGAACATGAGTTATGGTGCATAACTTTCAGTTCCCTTTCAGTTGGTCTCTCGGTGCAACATACTTGCTATGGGAACGTAATCCACTCACGCCCTTGAAATGCTCAGTAAAATGCATGCTAGAGTGAACGTCTGCCTGTGACCAACAGGCACCTCAAGGCCACTTTCTACTGTGTGTTAGAAAGGACAGCCTGAGTGACGTCACCTGCAGTAACATCCAAACTGTAATGCTTTGCAAAAGTATTTAATGAGCTCCAATTCGCAGCAGCACAGATGTCTGCGACTGGCACACCCTTAAATAATGACCAGGAAGTGGCCAAGCCCCTAGTGGAGTGAGCATGCACTCCAGAGGGTACCTGTTGACCTTTGCTACTGTATGCCCTCTTAATGGCCTCAGTCACCTAATGTGAGAGGCGTTGTTTTGATAGGGCTCTCCCTGTAGCAGGTGCTACAAAGCAGACGAACAGTTGGTTTGTTCCCTTTCAGTCGGTCTCTCAGTGCAACACAATTGCTATGGTCCCTCTTGTAAATGAGTCCCCGTGACTCAACGAGGCTAGCCTGTATAAATAAAGGTTGAATGAATGAATGAATGAATGAAATGGGAATTAGCGCTTCCGCGCGGTGACCTGAAGTAATACAATCACGCCTTTACGGCTATGGTGTCAGCGTCGCGCCAGAGGCCCCGCCCTCTGGACATTTAAGCGGCTAACGCCCGTTTATCTTTCTCTTTTTGCCCTTCACCTCGCAAATTCCTGAACTCTCTTCTCGGATCTTCTCTGTATCTCCATCGCTCGACCAGAGGTGAACTCGCTCCGTACACAGAGCATACAAAGAATCTTCTACTACGGACTGCTGGGCTGGCGAAGTCTGGCCCGGCACATTTTTTCTTCACCCCGAAGTTTTCTTCTCCTCTCTCCATAGAACGCTTCGCTCAAGGGTGCTGACTACGCGACACCGCTACTCTGCTAACAACTAGCAGGCTAGCTGGCGAAAGCGACATGAGGAAGGAGACGTCTCCGGAGGACGACGTTAGCACTGCTAACGGGCTTAACTCTTCTCAGCCACGGCTCCCGAGAAGGTAATGCGAAAACCCAAAAGTCAAAGAAGACCAGCAGGCCAGCGAGCCCCAGCTCCCGTGCCTTTTTTCTATTCTGCTTTTCTACTACTCGGTTAGCGAACACTAACTGTGAGGCATGCTACCTGCGAAGCTAACAAAGCTAACAGGCCAACAGTCCCAAGTAGCTCGGCGAGAGGACGTCCTCGGACGAGGAACTCTGGCAGGCCGTGAGCTCCGGCTCCCGAACCTGCTTCAGCGGATCTGGATACCCCTCCCCCTTTTTCAGCAACGGACATCCACGAGACTTGTCCGCTCTGCTCTGGGATGGTACATGCAAGGACACTCTAAGCTTTTCTCGCGGATGACCCTGGAGAAGGGAGAGTGGAAACGGAATAAATTTGTAGTTATCTGGCTAGCTCCCATGGTTAGCATGGCTAACCAGGGACACCCACGACAACACGTGGCGGAAGACGGCGTTGCTAACATGATTAGCGCGACTACGAGCGGACAACGAAGGACTCCATCGTAAGGGATGTGAAAATGCTTGGACTAGCTTGCTAGCTAACCTTCTCATATTTTGCCTTTTCCGCTATCCTACGAATCGACGGTAGAATTCATCGCATAACTAAGTGTTTTTTACCGATGCTACGTTGCTCGAGGGCCCATCTTAGCTGCGCTAGCAAGCTCACAAGTACCTACACGTTTAGCCCCGGCTAACAAGGAGACTCTCTGTCCAGCACAGTCCAGGAGGAGGATTTTCAGCTACCTGTTCAGCTGCGCTACCTGGTAGTTTTTCCTTGCAACATCGATGACGCTGAGAGCTTATCCACCCATGAGGCTATGGATGACTCTCTGACGTTAAACCATCTCAGGGCCCGAGGGGCCCTGGCGGGATGGACAAGGACAAGTGGCCTCGGTATCGCAGGCCCACCAGGCAGAAAAGCTACAGGAGCTGCAAGGGGCCACCAGAAAAAGAAGAGGAAAGGAGATGCCCCTGTACCATTACAGGCACTCTCATTCACAGAAGGAGAGAAAATGCAGAATTTCTACCACCAGTTTCTGTGTTTTTAAGGAGCAAGGACTAGCTGGTTCGGAACGTTTAAACACACAAGAACACTCAGACCCTTGTGTAATAAAGAGAAATTGCCGTCCACACACGACAATAAAATCTCAGACTACTGAATGTGTCCTGGTCCCAAAATGGGAACAGGGCCCCATGTTTGCCCGCTCACGCAGTACGGGAACCTGGGCTTTTGAGCCCAGACTTCACTTGTAAAATGCTATAAGGAGTTGGTGGTGCATGTGTGCGCACTAAACAATAACTCGTCTACTGTAATTGTCATCCACACATGACAATAAAATCTCAGACTACTAAATGTGTCCTGGTCCCAAAATGGGAACAGGGCCTCAGGTTTGCCCGCTCATGCAGTACGGGAACCTGACCTTTTGAGCCCAGACTTCACTTGTAAAATGCTACAAGGAGCTGGTGGTATGTGTGTGCGCACTAAACAATAACTTGTCTACTGTATGTGTAATGAAAAACAAACACTGTTTCATGCATATACAAGAATGAAAGTTCCAGAGCACAGACTGCCCTGGTTCTTAACTCACCACTTGGTGAAACACAACCTACTAGGTCAGACTACGAACCGCAGTGGGACACACAAGTTTTGCCTGAGACAGTCAGATCTCGCGATGTCTTCTGCTGGGCAGACCAGCCTGCTCCAGAGTACGCGGGAGGGGTCAAAGGCCACCCCTTCCGCACTCAAATGAAGCAAGCAGCCGCTAGACATCCCTCCCAGGGGATGCGTTGCGGGCTCAAGTTCTTCCTGGTGCCCAAAAGAGATGAATACCTGAGACCGGCCCTGGATCTCAGGACTCTGGGCAAGAAAACAAGAATTTTTCAATTTCAAAATGTTGACACTGCGGCAGGTCCCCCGGTCCGTGAGACCTGGAGACTACGCATGTACAATGGATTTGAGAGACGCCTGCTTCCATGTGGGCGTCTGGAGGAGGCACAGGAAATTCTTCCGGTTTTGCCTTCAAAGGGAAAGCTTATAAATACAAAGTCTTACCCTTCGGTTTGAAGACTGCTCCTCATACATTTACTAAATGTCTGGATGCAGCCCTGACCCCTCTTAGGAATCAAGGAGTCAGGATTATGAACTACCTGGATTACCTCCTGGTTTTTGGCCGGGAGCAGGCCCAGTCACACTCCTGCAGGGTGATCTCTCACCTGGAGTCTCTCGGATTTTTCATAAACCCACAAAAGGAGTGACCTGACCCCATCACGGATTACCGTATTTCTGGGAGTGCAGGTATACACCATCCGGTACAAGGCATGGCTCTCAGAGGAACGTGCTTCCTCGATTCACCATTGCCTGTCAAAAGTTTAAACTGAATCAACGGATTCCCCTGTAAGCGTGCCAATGCCTTTTTAGGCCTCTTGGCGGAAACCATACCCTGTGTACCACACGCATTGTTGAAGATGAGGGTCCGGCATGCATGGCTAAACTAATAAAAACAACCTGCCCCCGTCTGGGTGAGCATAATTTTTTTTAGAATCATCTCAAAATGCCTGAGGGCCCAGGAACCTTGGGGGGACCTGTCCGTGTTCACGGAAGGGGTCCCGTAAGGTAAGGTGTCATCCCGTGTGATCATCACGACGGACACCTTGGAAACAGGATGAGGATGTAATCTGCAGAAATCAGAATGCCCAAGGTCTCTGGAATGATCAGGAAGTAGATTGTACATCAACTTCCTGGAGTTGTTGGCCGTATTCCTGTTAGCAAGATACTTCTTTGGTAAAGGTCTGATTGCGGGAGAGCACGTCCTGGTGTAATCAGATAACAAAACCACGGTGTCCTTCATTGACTGGGAAGGGGGGATGAGATCCCAAACCCTCCTTAGCCTGACACAGAGGATGCTCACATGGTACGCTCCAGGATTATTGTCGCTCAGGGCGACTCATGTGAACTGAGTTACGGAGCAAATGCCCTCTCAAGAGGGCCTCTTTTGGAATCAGAATGAAGACTGAACCCACGACTCGTGGATCAGGTCTGGTCACGGGTTGAAAGAACCTCGGTGGACTTGTTCCCATACGGAGCCAGTTCACAATGTGACCTCTACTTCTCAAAGTTCAGGGATACCATGGCAGTTGCCTTCTTACAGAGACCTGCTGACTCAGGCACGTGGGCGGCTTCTACACCCACGTCCGGAGTTGTGGCAGCCTTCAGCCTGGCCACTGAAGGGGACTGGCTGAGGGTCTAAGGCCTGATCGTCTTTGCTCCAACAACAACAACAACATACACAAGGGACACCCTTGGTGTTTATGTTTACTTGGGAGTTGCTTCAGTGGAAGGGTTCCCCTCTCCTCTGACAGTTCTCCAACATCAGGATGGGCCTCTTTGACAGTCCTAGTAGTTGTCTGTTCAAGAAGCAGATGAGGGACTCGTACGTGCCCCTTGTACATAAATTTCCCCTGGGGACCTGGAAGATTACCTGTGCTTGAACTGGGTTTTTTACCTCCACATTGCCATCTGATTACCAGTGGCGTAATAGGTCCCTTGCTCTTTTCCTCCTGCTTCTCGAAGTTTTCCAGGGAAAAAGGAGATGTGAAGTAATCACACTAGCAGAAGACGCTTATGCTGTCTCTAACTGGTGTTTTCATCTATGTGTCCAGTGGTAACATCAGGACGATGTTTCTACATGTGGCATTTTTCTTCTCAGGCTGTGCTCTCTACATACCTTGTGGAGAGCGGCTGGGAAATGCCTGCCGTATTAAGGCAGATGTTCTCACATGCATTTTGCTGAGCATTTCAAGGGTGTGAATGAATTACGTTCCCATAGCAATTGTGTTGCACTGAGAGACCGACTGAAAGGGAACTGAAAGTTATGCACCATAACTCATGTTCCCTGAAGAAGGGAACGAGGTGCAACACATATGGCCCTTTCAATGCTGAATGCTCGGTGAAGTGCATTTATTAGAGAAAGATGGACGGGCGTCAGCCGCTTAAATGTCCAGAGGGCGGGGCCTCTGGCGCGACGCTGACGCCGTAGCCGTAAAGGCGGGAGTGTATTACTTCAGGTCACCGCACGGAGGCGCTGATTCCCATAGCAATTGTGTTGCACCTCGTTCCCTTCTTCAGGGAACATGAGTTATGGTGCATAACTTTCAGTTTTCCTCCATTCTGCTGTTCTCTGCATGTAGATGCGTAAAGCCCTCACTGGGCAGAGAGCCTGTAGCCTTTCCTGTTCCTGAGTGAGAACAGGGGCCGGTGGAAAGGAGGAGAGATCAAAGTCTAGACTCCTGTGGTTCAAGATCAAGACCTTGGGGGTGTATGCGGGATTAGGCCTTAAGGTGACATTTGACCCGTCAGGGGCGAATCTGGTACACATTGGATGTACAGATGATGCATGGAGGTCACCCACGCGTTTCGCTGAGCAAAGTGCCAGGAGTAGAGCAGTCTTGTAAGATAGTAAATATATCTTAACCTCGCTCAGTGGCTTGAATGGAGGGTCACAGAGAGCCCCCAGGACCAGGCCAAGATCCCAACCAGGGGTCATGGTCCTGCTGGGTGGTTTGGTCTGAAGGACACCCCTCATAAACCTTATTATGATTGGATGTGCTCCGGGTGTCTTGTGTCCCCAGCCTTCATGGCAGGCTGAGATCGCTGATAGGAAAACTTTAATCGTTGAATAAGAACAACCTTTTTCCAGTAAATCCTGAAGGAAGGTCAGGAGTTGAGCCAAGTCGCATGTATAAGAAATAATATTTCTTTCTGAGCACCAGGCTTCAAAGATGCGCCACTTTTGTACGTATAAAGATTGTGTTGAACCAGCACGGGCATTCTGTATGGTCAATACCACATTTTTTGGCAAGCCTGACGCCATCAACCTGTTATTTTCAACCAACAAGCTGAGGCTTTTGGTTGTTCCTGGCCTAA
>JBBPBX010028871.1:13507-28533 GCA_038048925.1 Garcialebias charrua | reverse complement strand
AGGCCTGTCATGATAACAAATTTTGCTGTGCGATTAATTGTCTAGGAATTATTGTGATAAATGATAATATTGTTTGAAATTTGACAATAATTAATAATTATTGTCAAATTTAAGAAGAAATATTTGTTAATTTGTTTCACATGTAGTACCTTTTTTAACCACTGAATAGCAGGATAAGATTGTTTGAACCGAAGGATGGATAGTGAGGGAGCGAGCAGTGTGTCTCTTTAAGAAAAAGGGAGGGAGGTCCCTTGACATGACATGGGCTGTCTCTCTTCGGTTCTCAAAATGGCGGACGCTCGGTTTGGTTTGAGCTCTTTAGCATAGCATTTTTCATGCAAAGGTATTAATAAAAAAACTGTAAACAAGTTATTTTTGCAGAGAAAAACTTTTTATATGAAGGCATGGGTTTCAACTGTGAATTTTGGAGCTTTAACAAGACAGAGGTTTTTCCTGGGGTCGTCCTGTTAGCTTAGCTCGTAGCTTAGCTTCTCAGCTTAGCTGCTTTTAACAATCCAAAAGTGTGATTTGGGAAGGCTAAAATGGTTTTTAAGGAGAAAAGAGAAAGGGAGGGGTCAGTGGAGCACCGGAGTTGAGCTTTTTGTCATCCAGTGTCTTCAGTAGAAAGAGAGAGACACAAAGAAATGATAAAGCCAATAAATGAAAATGAGGTTGATGTTTTTCATCATACGATTAATTGATTTATTGTTTAATAAGACAGGCCTATATACACACTTTTCAATTAGAGGCATATGTAGTTTCTCATTAAGGCATATGCAGTTTCTCATTAAGTATATAGTTCAAACTATAGATATTAGCACTTTGAGATTTTCATTAATGAAAAGTGCGTTATAAATTGAATTCATTATTATTATTATTATTATTATTATTATTATTATTATTATTATTATTATTATTATTATTATATCTTGATTTTCAAAAGGAAATGTTAGGAAGGTTGAAGGAATGAAAACAACATTATCTGCAATACTGCAATATCTCACATGACCTGTTAGCACATGGAATAAGCATTGGGAATAACTGTCAAGTACTACCGCACAAAGTTTTGGATGAATATCAGTAAAATTCACTGAGGTGTAGTAATTTTTTGTGTAAATTGAAGTCCATTAGCTGGGGTGATATCTTAATTAGGGTTGTAGATGTACAGCCAGTCATAAAGTTTTGAACATTTCCCTCTGTTCAGCAGTTTAAGTCTTTACTAACAGACTAAAACGGTTGACTCTAACAGTTAATGCCCAAGTTTTCAGCAAGGTGAAGCTCAATATGTTGAGCTCAACGTTCGTTTTGGGCACAATATTAGTTAAAATGACAGTTTTTATTCTGCTAAGACCAAATGGTTGTGGCAAACATCCTGAACTGGATTGACTCAAAGGCAATCAGTTGTAATGTCCACCAGATAATTACTTTTTAAAAGTTTAATTGAAATCTGTTCAGTGATTCACAAGATATTTTGCTACTGGTGCAAAACGCCATTCCCTTCAGTGACGAGAGATAACTATCCTGCCTAAGTACCCAGAACTGTAAAAAATGTGCACATTTATCTTTAAAGCTTATGTGAATTAGGAGGCTGGTGTTCACACTAATGGCAATAATGTGGTTAATTCCCAATAATAAAATGATCCCTGATTTACGTATATGTATCAGAACGCTGTCCCTTAACCTCAGTTTATTGTTTGTTTTAACCTCTTGTCTGAAGGTACATTCTCTCAGAACAGGACCCATTAGTGTTGTTTCTGTATGTTGGTTGAACCAGACAACATAAGGCAGATTTCATGGTTCCCCATCACTCTGATTATCCACCATGGGATGTAAATCATGCCATCTGGACCATCTATGTGTCAATGAGGTCCTTCTGCGAACTACTGGGTGCAGCCAAGATATTTGTGACTGCACATGTACATGCCAAAAGCTTATTTGTGCAGTAATTGCACAAAAAGTAGAACCTAACACAACAAAGAAGACCATTTGGCAAACCATGAGCAAAATAAAAAGGAGAAAACACGTCTTTTGAGAAAATATCATGGGAGATTTGCTGTTATAATCCCAAAAGGAGCAAAAAGGCACAAAATTTCTGGATGAGATGAGCAATGGCTGAGCCAGGGGGTGGTCAATGGTGACCTTTTCCACAATAGATTAATCTTCAGCCACCCCACTGGCCACCCTAATCGTTTTAAGAATCTATACTTTTAAGCAATATAAAAACTAGAACGAATAGTTTCCTCTAATGATGGGGTGGCCAGTTTACATATCTAGATATATGGTGGTGGCCACCTTGGACTTTGACGTAGTAACTACATTTTTTATATTAACCATTTTATGCTTAGAACCAGCCACACACCAAAACAGAAGTCAGTACCTCTCTCATTTTTCAAGTTATCATGCTAGCAGCATGCTCGGACAGATGGTATTTCCAATTCCTACTCTTCGCTCCGCGACATGGACAACAAGCTTGTTTGTGTTGGTAAAATCCCCAAAGCTTGAACACATGTAAACAGGAAATCATGCCAAGACCTTGTGTACAATGATAGGGCTAACACATGACTATGACCAGCAGGGACTCACACACAAACAACAAGAATCTAATAAGTTAGGATTAAGGTCCGTAAAATGTCACATGAGAAATTTAACTAATTTGAGGAGTCTGATAATCACCAGACACCAATTACTCCAGGAAGCTTAATTAAGATCACTTTTCCTTTGCAATGTTTCAAATAACATTTGTTTTTACCAGTTGAAAATTCATATTTGGCATTACATTTGGTATACAAGCATCAAACTAGTCATTCATAATTATTACTTTTTCATCTTTAAACGTTGGTAAGATACAGTTTGTTGCTGTCCCTGGTATAAAAAAAAGGTTATTTCTCTTCTTGGAACAATGTTCGCAGTTCTGTGCTGAAATACTTTTTGATAACTGTTTTACTGTTCCAATCAAGATTCCTTTTGCAGAAGAGCGAGACCAAAATACACCCTTCAATCCTTCACACTCATCTTCAAACAACTTTCTGTCCTAAGACCTTTACCATCTTCCCTGCAGGGTGAACTCTGGGGATTTCCAGATGACTACAGGAATAAGTCACACATCTCACACACTTGTATGTCAGAACTTTATCTCTCAAAAGCATGAAAGCCATTTACCAAGCCATGAGAAGATACTGGATCGTCTCTCTTCACACCCGTCCTCCCTTATTTCCCCCCTTTGAATAAACCTCAGAAATTTACATCTTCAGCTCTGAAAGGGTCCGATCAGGCGATATCTGAGATGTATCTCACAAGGGCACAACAAAGTTTTACTCCTTCTGCCACACACACCTCTCTTTTCAGCCATGAAATGACACCCTCATTTAATCAATTGTGAATCATGAAATTTTGCACAAGAGACCCCTTTTCTTTGCACTTGACAGTGATTGAACTGCACAGCCATGCAATTCCATTCAGCACAGCGATGAGAAGAAAAGGGAGGGGGGGGGAGGGGCGGCGTCTCCCTGCAGTCCGTGGGTGAGCGAGGAGATGACGACAATTTCCATGTGACATCATGGGCTCCTGCTGAATGGGGCTGCAACACAGGGTCTCCTCTATGCGTTGAGGCCCCGTGGTTAGATGGCACAGGGGAGGGCCTATAGGGGTGCAAAAAGTGGTGTGATGTGTGCCAGAGGCGAACGGCCCTTCACAAACATTTTACACAGGCCCCAAACAGACGAGTGGATAAGAATAACCTAGGAAAAAAGAGGAAGGGGGTTGTGAAAGCAATTACAAGAAGAGAAAAGATGTAAAAGAATGGAAAAGAGGAATGCTGGGGGTGGGGTATCTCTTTTTGCCTGCATGAACAGTGCAATGAGGAAGACATGTGAAGGTATAATGTATAGCTGGGAGGTCAGACATCAGTTTGACATACAGTGACACAACAAGACCCCTGCAAGAAAGACCCTGGGTTAGGTCTTTATGTCATAAAAAATAATTTATGATTGATTTATTCACAACTGGGTTAGAACTGTGCTATAAAAGTCCCTGCTTGTGTTTGAATGCAACACACAAATGATGTGCAAATTTATCACAAAGACGCATCGTGGTTTCACTTCCACCATGCAATCTGAGGCACTGCCTGCCGGACAGAGCCTCCAGAGGAACATTCTTATGTAACTTCAGTGATGAGAAGTCAAAAATGTTTTCTGGTGTCAAGTTTAACCCTTTTTATTCAATCTGTTACTTGTAGTACAACAGTAAAATAATATGCAACACAGTAATACAAATCTACAAAAACATAACAATAGTCTAAATTAGTTAGTTTAATATAGAAACGCATTTAGGGGGACTTACAAGCTAACTGTGCTAAATGCATGTATGCAAAAGTACTAATTTAGAGGGCGAAGGAGAATACTTTCCCTTTCAAGGAGCGCACAGTATGAATGTCCTAGTTGTTCTTTATGAAACACTGCATTCATCTAATATCAGCACCACTTGAGGGTTTCAAAAATATTTACAGAGGGGCTATTTTTTTTATTCAAGTCACAAACCCACAATGACTTCTTTACCAGACAGAAGCAGATGAGGCGGTGTTGTGTGAATCGTAAGTAGGATAAGGAAGTTCTTGGTTAAGTACTGTATCTGCTGGGAAAAATTGAGGGTGAAACTCTCCAAAGGATGAAGCAACAATATTTACTGAAGCAGAAAAACTCTCAAAATGTCTTTTTTAGAATTCTGAATGGTTGTTACATTGACATGTGCTTAATGCACTTGGCATGCTGTGCAAATCAAAATCCAATCAAATCAATTTTATTTATGTAAAACAACTGTCACTGGCCCAAGTGCTGCACACAAAACAACAATTAGTAAAAAAAAAAAGTTTACTAAACACAAAAAACCATAAAAGCAAACAAGCAAAAACCCCTACTTAAAAATACAATAAAAAATAAATAAAAATAAAATCACAAAAAATTATACAAAATGGTAAAGGCCCCAGTATAGCTCGGTGTTCGGCTGAATGCCGCTCGACGCCGTTCGAACGCAGCGGCACAAGCCTTTGAACGCGGGCGCGAACGCGCCAAGCTCAAATTTTACGACCGCGTACGCAAGCGCGTTGTCTCACAATAAACTGCCCGGCGCCGGACTGTTTTGTATGTGACACAAATATATTAAATTCCCCTTCTTCATCCCTGATCTGGCCTTTTCTTTTTTTTTTTTTGCCAAAAGTCAAGTGATCGCTTCCTCCTCCGCTGACTCCATGACTGAAATGATGAGGAAATGAATGAATTTGTCACGAGCGAAATCAACTCGGGTCCAACGTGGCTGCGCGAGGTTCTGCAGATTTCCTGGTGTGCTGGACCAGTGCTCCCTGTTTTTATTTTATTTTTTAGAACTTTTTAATAACATATAAACACAGAACACCGCAGCGGCTGCAGCCAGAGCCAGCTGCCGGCTCGTGCCTTTTTTCCCCCACCCGACCTGTCAATCAATTCAGTAGGCGTGTCAGCAAATGACCAATCGGCGACCTCGATTTGTCCCGCAGGTAAACCTCTGCCCTGCTCCTGCTCAAATGACTTCAAGAATTTGGAGCGAAAACACGAGCATTAACGTGAGAACGAACGCAGAGCTATACTGTGAACTGCCTGCGCACAGCACGCATGCGTCGAGTGGCGTTCGGCCAAACGCAGAGCTATACTGGAGCCTTAAGTCTCATGCTGTGTAAAAAGCCAGCGAGGACAAACAGGTTTTAAGATGGAGCTTAAAAACAACAAGTGTATGTATGATGCCTGTTGGATTTAAAGAGGTAACTCATTCCATACTTTAGGAGCTACCTAAAAGCAAAAGGTTACTAGATTGAAATGATTTGGAGGAACATAAGGCTGCAGAAGGTCAGACAGGTATACAGGTGCCTGCCCATTCAGGGCCTTTTAGGTTCACCAATAAAACAATAATTTTACGCATGATTATATAAAAAAGCTCTAGGTTACCCAGAACTGTAGAAGTGCTGAAGTTTTCACTAGGACCATAAAAACCAACTTCAGATTTATTCTAATTGAAATTCAGCAGAAGGCAGATCCCGGACGAGCCCCCACAATTTATTACAGGTCCCAGGATTGGTACCGTGGTAACAAAATGATAAGCCTGTAAAAATACAGAAAAAGTGCAGCAGCAATGAACACACGACGTGCAGCGTTTGTCATCCAGTTTGTGTCTGACGTGAGGGGCGGAGCGCCTCACCTATTGCAGTTTGGCATTTTTTCATTCAACCTTTATTTATACAGGCTAGCCTCGTTGAGCCACGGGGACTCATTTACAAGAGGGATCTGTCTCACTCACACCCAGGGTCAATTTAAAGTTACCAATCAGCCTAACATGCATGTTTTTGGACTGTGGGAGGAAACCGGAGCACCCGAACCCACGCATGCACGGAGAGAACATGCAAACTCCACCCAGAAAGGCCCCCGGACCGGAATTTGAACCGGGGACCTGCTTGCTGAGAGGCAGCAGCTCTACCAGTTGTGCCACCATGCTGCCATTACATTCATACTGCTATAACTGTAGATAGAGCTGAGTGTCATCTGCATAGATATGAATAGAGATGCTACATTTTCTAAAGACAGAGCCTAAGGAAAACATTTACCGTATATAGAAGATAAAATAGGTCCAAGAATAAATCATTGGGGAACCCCATGTGAGGGGGGCTGTAAGAGATGCAGATTTTTTAGGCTTACTATGGGACTCCTGTCAGACAGGTTAGAGACCTGAACCAGGCTAGCGCTGAGCCATTGATACCCCATTACTCCAGATGGGAATCAGGATGCAGCCTAAAATTTGAAAGTTGTCAAGATTAGGTTTCTTCATCAACTGCTGAACAACTGCACAGCTGGCGCAACACCTGAACTGAGAAAGAACAACCTGGGGAAAAAAATCTTCAAAAAAGACGGAACAACACCATTGACAATGAATTATCAAGACAGGGTATTCATGGAGGGGTTGAACAAGTTAGGAAAATGTTTTGCTTTATTAGCTTTAACAAGGTTCTGATAAGACACTTGAAGCATGTCATTTTTTTTAACTTGCATTCAGCCCCAAGTTCTTCTCTGGCAGAACGAGTGATGTCAATTATCCAAGGTTCAGATTTTGGTTTGGGTCTCAGAGTTTTGAAAGGAGACACAACATCACAAACATTTTGACATTTAATCTAAACAATTATAAGTAATCTCGTTAGTACTCGAACCAGGGGGACACTCTTGTTACAAAACCTTGTGCAGCCAAACATTTGTCTTGAGTACAATTTTCCAAATGATTATAACCAATTCATTTGGAAGTCACATCATGTGGTCAGATTTGCATTTGCACAACAAACACACACAGCTAATGAGTTGCTACCAAACAGCTGTGATACAGAAAAAACATATTGCCGTGGTGTAATCTGGCTGAACGGTCACCCTGAAATGATGAGTAAACTCTCAAAAAACAACCTAGAGTTTTTGAGAGGTGATAAAAAAAAAACTTTTTCTAAAGTCACCAAAGTCTAGAAAGCTATCTATCCAAAGGAATGACAGAAAGATAAAGATCAGAAGAAAAGAGGAAAAGCAGTATTTAGGGGAGAAAGTGAAGGTGAAGAGTTAAGCACCTTAGCCACAAGCAATATCAAGAGCACAGATGGCCGATAAGATCTTTTGCTTTGACACGCTGATCATTAAAACTTCCAAACGACTGGAGCCAACAGTACAGAGCAGGTTCTCACACAGGAAAGAGACTTCAGCTGTTGTGCAAACCCAAAACAAAGTTATTTTTTCTTATACTGGAACTATGTACTGTACATAGTGTTACTTCTTGAATTTTGCGGTTAGCGTTTGCGTCACAAGAAAAAGGTGGTGATTACAAACCAGGCAGAGAAAATTGTTATGTGCTTAAAACTATATTTTCCTTTAAGTGGTTACTTTTGTCTGGTTTCAGTGGGAAGTGAAACCCCATGGACGTTTGCAGAAATACAACAGTTTTGATTGCTGTATGAAAGCTGTACAGACATCACATTTTATATTACCGTATTTTTCTGACTATATGTCGCACCCTTTTGCCTAATTTGCATGCCCTGCGACTTATAGAGAGGTGAGACTTGTTTATGGATTTTTCCCCCATATTTTTAGACCAATTTTTGGCTCAGATATGACCGTTTTTCCATTTTGGTAAAAATGGTGCAGTACCACTTTCGGCCGCTAGGGGTGCAGTACCACCTTTGTCCGCTAGGGTACACCAACCGTTCCCACCTCATGTGTCCGACGAGAGCCTCCTCTGGACGGATTCACTCTGTCGCAGCCCGGCCTCCTGCTCTGGAGGTCTGAACTAGCTACTTCACTGTTAGCTCAGTGTTTGTTAGCAAAATAGGTCAAGAACCACAGGACAGATTTTGATCAAACTTACAGAACGTAATCACTAGATGGATATTTACAACTGATTTGCTTTATGAGATGTTTGAGATAAAATTCGATGTTTTATAGACGTAAATGTGTCGCGGTTAAGCCCGAGATACACTCGCGCGTCCTCACGATACGCCAATACGCAGCGTACGTACGCCCCGTACGCAGCGTAGCCCCGCGTAGCCCCTCAGGGCAAGTACGCGCAAAGGTATTTTTTTACTACGCATACGCGATCCGCGTGCGCGATACGCGGTGTCTGACCTAAACTTCCCCGGCGCCGGACTGTTTAAATTCCCCTTCTTTATCGCTGATCGGGCCTTTTCTTTTGTTTTTTTGCCTAAAGTCAAGTAACCGCTTCTTCCTCCGTTCACTCGATGAATGAAATGAATGAATTCAGGTCCTACCTGGGTGCGCGATGTTTTATATATTCCCTGGTGGGCTGTGGTGGGCTGTGGGCTGCAGGAAAAGCACTCCGTGCTCAGCTGCTCATATTACAACAAGGAGAACGCGAGCGTTTGGAGCGAAAAACTAGCGGAAGTGACGATCGGAAGTGACGGTACGGAGGAAATGACGTTAGAATTTGGAGCGAAAACACGAGAATCTACGCGAGAACGAAAGCCGTGTAACTTTGTGTGCTCTTGTCTACCGGCCGCCTCGCTCCAAGAACTTCATCAGCGAGTTTTCTGATTTCCTGGCTGAAATTACAGCTAAGTATTGATATTGGCAATACTGGCCAGTATTTACTTGGTATTGGATTGTAATCAGGTATTTACTTGATTGTTGGTATGTGCTGCTGACTATCCATATTGCTGATCTCATGCTGCTGATTTATTTCATGCTGCTGTGTTCAATCCGTACTCATCTGCTCACACAGACTCATGTTTGTGCTGCTGTTGGTCGACGTATTGTTTTTGTACTATTAGTGCTTAGCGTATTCTTGGTTTAGCGTCTTACTTACGCCAAAATTACACCACACGCGTTACGACTCCGCCCCGCTCCGGTCCGACCTCCGCATCAAATACGCACCCATTATAATCAATGACAGAATTTACACTGGCTCCGCACGGCGGCGGCGAGCTGCGGAGAGCGGACGGCAGTCCGTCAAAATTAGAAATTTTTCTATTTCTGCCGGACGCCGGAGCTGTGCCGGAGTCAACTTTTGAAGATTACGTCGCACCAACAGGAAAAGGAACGAGCACAACTTCCGTATTTACAAAATAAAATCACCACGGGCGGACTAATCCTAGCTCTATACGGATTTATTTGTACAAAAATGCTGTCAAACTATCATTTATGACTACGCCTACAAACGCAATACAAGAAATAAATAAATAAATAAAGTATTTTATTCTGAAATGTAATACATCAAGGGTAGCATGCCCTCTCCGGGTCGGGGAGGAGGTCCTGCCCCAAGTGGAGGAGTTTAAGTATCTCGGGGTCTTGTTCACGAATGAGGGAAAACTGGAGCGTGAGATCGATAGGCGGATAGGTGCAGCGTCCGCAGTGAAGCGGGCGCTGTACCGGTCTGTCGTGGTGAAGAGAGAGCTGAGTCAAAAGGCAAAGCTCTCAATTTACCGATCGATCTACGTTCCCACCCTCATCTATGGTCATGAGCTTTGGGTTGTGACCGAAAGAACAGATCTCGGATACAAGCGGCTGAAATGAGTTTTCTCCGCAGGGTGTCTGGACTCTCCCTTAGAGATAGGGTGAGAAGCTCAGTCATCCGGGAGGGACTCGGAGTAGAGCCGCTGCTTCTCCACATCGAGAGGAGCCAGTTGAGGTGGCTCGGGCATCTGGTTAGGATGCCTCCTGGACGCCTCCCTGGTGAGGTGTTCCGGGCATGTCCCACCGGGAGGAGACCCAGAGGAAGACCCAGGACGCGCTGGAGGGACTATGTTTCTCGGCTGGCCTGGGAACGCCTTGGGATTCCCCCGGAGGAGCTGCTCCAAGTGGCTGGGGAGAGGGAAGTCTGGGCCTCCCTACTTAGGCTGCTACCCCCGCGACCCGACCCCGGATAAGCGGAAGAAGATGGATGGATAATACATCACTTCCTGTTGCTCAAACCATGTCCTGTCGCTCATTTACGAGAGAAGATCAAGGCAGCAGTCTCTACTGTTGTTCTCCTTCTTCCACCGAATGAATTGTTTTGTTCTGACTTACTTATTTATCACTTGATTTATCGCGCAATCCCACAAATCCCGCGCATGCGTCTAGGAGCGGCGCATGCAGGCGGACCTGAGCTGAGCGGAGGTAGTGGAAATTGGAGTTTGAGACGCTCAGCTGCGACCTGCGGAGCGGAGCGGACCGTATGTAGTGTAATTTTGGGGTTAGTTCATATCTTAGATCTTATTACTATTTTTCTTTACACTTTATACTTTTGTTGGATGTACAAAGTAACTGGGTGCCTGTGTACACAATTTTGTTCCATCACATGTACCACATGTGGTGCGAATGACAATAAAGGAACCTTGACTGGCACACAGAATTGCACACCATTAGCATTCAGTGAGATTCCAATTCAAATTACAATTTCCTGCAGTTTTGCATCTCCAGTTAGTACTCAACATTTGCAGCCCGATAACATACTAACTTTGGGATAAGTTTGTTCAATATGTTTAAATTGTTGGACAAACATGTTTCTGCAAACCAGTTTTATGAATACTTGTCAAAAATTTAGTCTAGAGTAGAAAAGAACCCAAACAAAATCATGTGGATGGTTCTCATGCTTGATGTTGCCAGTACTAATAACATACAACAGTTGTCCTTGTTTACCGGAGGGGGTTGGGAAACAGTTCTGAGAGCTGAGCGAAGCCACCGAAGCTGTGCTGAAGTCATTCAAAATAGATAAATTTAGCAGCTTGGCGCACGGAAAGTTTACAGATATTCTCAGATGTGAGTAAAAAGCCGGAGAGCTACAAAGAGCCGAGCCCGTGCTGAGCAGCTGATTTGAGCTTTGAGCTGAAAGCCCTGAGCAACTCAGTGACAACAACAGTGAGCAAAAGATACAGAGGCGCAGAGAAGGAAGAGAGGGATGACTCCAGAGAGGACAAGGACGCAAACAGAGCAGAGATGTGCATACAAGCAGACCTGAGGGGACAGATGCCTACATACATACATAAACACAAGCAGCACAGCAGAGATTCAGATCTTTACATTCTGATCAACCAGCTGCTTTTCCTACACCTTCAATAAATTGGACGCCTTTTTCATTGCTTTGCACATTTTCTTGCTCATTTATCATTTAGCTGCATCTGCTGTTGCTATTCCTCACACTTTTCTGAAAGGCTTGAACAATCTGCTTGATTTCATACTCATAGAGGGCTTGGGGTGGGTGGGGGAGTGAGAAGCAAAAGCAAAAGAGATAATCTGATGGCGGCACGGCGCTGCAGTGTTTGTGACTTTGTATTCTGTGGCTGTCAAGTGCTGTTGTTGTTCTTTTAATTGGAGGCAAACTCAACTCGCTGCAGCAGTCGGATCCTCTCAACCTGACTTGAAAACAACAAGGAACTCAACCCTCCCAGCTTATCGGATCTCATATTTAGGCATGCCCACAGAAAACATTGTTAGTCAGGGCAGTCAAAGAAGATAGAAACTCAAAATTCAAAGAATTAGGAGGTGAAAACACGAGATTCATCTACAGGGGTGGTGGTTGCAGATGCTGACTGTATGGAACTGGACTGAAATTGGACCTGTTTATCTTTTCAATGTTGTTGACTTTTATTGCAAGTGTTGCTAACAACAATTAAGGGTAAGAATTTCTTGAACAAATGTACACCCAGTGTTATCATTCATGATGAGAAGGGCTGGAGTAAAAAGATTTGCTCTTATGTGTTGTAACTACTCTCAGCTACTACCACACCACATTTTAGCAGAGCATCTATAGCACTGACTGAGGTATAACCATTTGTGTGTCTGCTAGTCTTGATTAGCTGCGGCAACCATCATTAATTGGAGCGACTGCAGAAGTTAACCAGTTGTAGATGTTCATCGAGTTGATATTTTCTGAGCGTTCCATAAAAATCTGCTCACTGATTTATGAGTTTGCTAACAGAAAAACAGGATTTATGCAAACAGGTAAGTTTTCAGAAAAGATATATTGTGCAATGTATAGTGCTTAGAGTTTGTGTTATGAGTCAGTCTCAGCTGCTAGCACATCAAATTTCAGCTAAATATTTGTAAAATTGACAGAGTGATGGCTATGTTTACCTTTTCTAAAGTCAGTTTCCACTTTAAATTGGGATGACTCCAAAAGTAAATCTGTTGTAGATGCATCTTCAGACTTTCATTAAATTCAGTGTTTCATGGGATATTTTGCTAACAGACACAGACACAAGCGATTAAATGGTAAATGGTAAATGGAGCTTATTTATATAGCGCTTTCCAGCCCCCTGTGAGGAGCCCCAAAGCGCTTTACAATACCAGCCATCCACCCATTCATTCAGACATTCATACATGATTGCCCACCTTTCAATGTGATGGGTATTAAAATAATCAGGTCAAACTTAACATTATGGTATTGTTTATTTATTGACCAGTGCAGTAAGATTACTCCAAAAACTGAAGTTTAGACTTATAATTTTTTTTAACAATGTTTAATCTCCAATCTTCCACTGCGAGCATGGATAGGATTCATTTAGTGTCTGAACCAATATGGTTTGTCATTATTGTTCCTCGTTTAGCACCAAGACGGTTCAACTAAACGGATTTAAACTCGAGTGAATGGAATTGGATTGTTTGTTTCTGCATGGACGGCGAGGCATGCCAATAACAAGAAAGCTGAGCGAAATGAATTGATTTAGCTACTCGCAGGTGCCAAGTGTGACTGATTAAAAGGTGGGACCTGAATGGGAAATCCGAGCAAAGCTTTGTGAATCTAGATGTAAATCTAATGTGTCGTAATAAAACACAAGTCATGGCTTTCAATGGAAAATCAATAGAGAGTGGTTTCCTGTTACTTTGCTGAGCCCATGCTTTGTCATGGATCATCATTTAGAAAATTGATATTTTGCCTAATTATACCTATGCTGGTGAAGATTCTCAGTCGTCCAGGACATGATAAAATCAGAACAAGCGCTCAATACAAAAACAACTGGACTTTATTTGTTGCAGAAAACGTTTCACCCTTTATCCAAAGGGCTTTTTCAATTCAGAGTAGCAGCTATGAGACAGAGAAGTTTTATACAGGCTGACATACCACGCACCAACATGTAAATTGGAAGCTGAAATAACGCCCACACATACCTGAGATAACATACCCATTCTCAGAGGTGGGTAGAGTATTCAAAATTTTTACTCAAGTAAAAGTATTGTTACTTGAACCAAATATTACTCAAGTAAAAGTAGTGAGTAGGCATCCAAAAATTTACTTGAGTAAAAGTAAAAAAGTACTTTGATTATAACCTACTCAAGTAGTGAGTAACTGCGGAGTACCATCTCGTGTCATTAAATTATAACATGCAAATGTATTTACAAGGAAACATAACTTTTAATGAGACTGAATATACATTGTTATAAATAAAAACACAAAGGCAAAAGGATTTAGAAATAAACCACTTATCTTTTACATTGTTATAAATAAAAATAAATAAAAAACACAAAGGTAACTGTATCCAAAATAATTCAGCTAAATACTGTATTAATAAACTTTCTGCAAAACTTTGTTTCTACCAGTTGGAACTCATTTTCTTACATTTTGACATCCTATAAACAGAACTAACTGTTTAAGTATAAACTGAAACACAGTCCTACACTTCAGGCAAAGGACTGTGTATTCCTGAACTTAATCAGTAGAACAACTGACAGCATAAACTCAGTGAAACATTATTCAATAATGTGACTGTTAAGCTTTAAGAGTAGCTGGCTCTCAAGGTTTTTGCAGTGAAGCTGTGATCTCTTAGCAGTTAAAAGGAGTCCTGCATGAATAAAGAGTCTCTCACAAGCTGCAGGTGCTGGAAGACTTGTGTTGACTTTGAGTGACAACCGCTTGATTTGAGGAAAAGAGTGTAACAGAGCCATACCTCCAGTGGATGGACATGAAAGATACCTCTCCAACTCTCCTGGTTTTCTGGTCTTAATGGATCCAAAGAAGTCTTCTTCATCAGAGTGGCTGCTGTTTGTGCTGTTGTCATGTTAGTGTCCAAGTCATCCTTGATGTAGTTGAGACCTTTAAAAACATTTTTGCAAAGAATTACTACACTTATGCATTATTTATAGCATGTGTATGTAATGTTTTGTTATGTGCACACACACACACTGATGTTTTTATATTTACCAGATTTTAAGATCCCATCCAGCAGGGCATCGATGAGAGGTGCACACACTTTGCAAGATGATACAAGCTTCTTCCTTGTCTTGCAACGTAGTGTTGGCAGGAGGAAGCCCATGTGCACAGAAGATTCTCACACTCTTCATCGGTGGCTCATCAGAGGAGGAGGATTTTCGCTTCTTGTTGGAATCTACCAACTCAGTGTATTTCATCAAGCTGTTCGAGTGGATCCTCTGTTCACAAATAAATAAATAAATAAATAAAACAGAATAAGAATATATAATCCACACATCAAACATTTCAGATAAACCTATTACATTTTCAAAGACATGCCAAAGCATTGAGTTAATAAT
>JBBPBX010028871.1:0-13106 GCA_038048925.1 Garcialebias charrua | reverse complement strand
ATATATATATATATATATATATATATATATATATATATATATATATATATATATATAAATAGCTTGGTCCGCATTGCCGGCAGTAAGTCAGGCTCGTTTCCGGTAAAAGTTGGACTCCGCCAAGGTTGCCCTTTGTCACCGATTCTGTTCATAACTTTTATGGACAGAATTTCTAGGCGCAGCCAAGGTGTTGAGAGGATTTGTTTTGGTGACCTTAGAATCGCTTCTCTGTTTTTTGCAGATGATGTGGTCCTACTGGCTTCATCAGTTCGTGATTTACAACTTTCACTGGAGCGGTTTGCAGCCGAGTGTGATACGGCCGGGATGAGGATCAGTTCCTCCAAATCCGAGGCCATGGTCTTGAGCCGGAAAAGGGTAGCATGCCCTCTCCGGGTCGGGGAGGAGGTCCTGCCCCAAGTGGAGGAGTTTAAGTATCTCGGGATCTTGTTCACGAATGAGGGAAAACTGGAGCGTGAGATCGATAGGCGGATAGGTGCAGCGTCCGCAGTGAAGCGGGCGCTGTACCGGTCTGTCGTGGTGAAGAGAGAGCTGAGTCAAAAGGCAAAGCTCTCAATTTACCGATCGATCTACGTTCCCACCCTCATCTATGGTCATGAGCTTTGGGTTATGACCGAAAGAACAAGATCTCGGATACAAGCGGCTGAAATGAGTTTTCTCCGCAGGGTGTCTGGACTCTCCCTTAGAGATAGGGTGAGAAGCTCAGTCATCCGGGAGGGACTTGGAGTAGAGCCGCTGCTTCTCCACATCGAGAGGAGCCAGTTGAGGTGGCTCGGGCATCTGGTTAGGATGCCTCCTGGACGCCTCCCTGGGGAGGTGTTCCGGGCATGTCCCACCGGGAGGAGACCCAGAGGAAGAGCCAGGACGCGCTGGAGGGACTATGTTTCTCGGCTGGCCTGGGAACGCCTTGGGATTCCCCTGGAGGAGCTGCACCAAGTGGCTGGGGAGAGGGAAGTCTGGGCCTCCCTACTTAGGCTGCTACCCCCGCGACCCGACCCCGGATAAGCGGAAGAAGATGGATGGATGGATGGATGGATGTTTTTGCTACTTTTCTATTGTTTATTGTTTAATGTATGTGTTTCATTGGCCTCGAGGCTCAATAAGATTTACCTGACTAAATAAAGGTTGAATGAAAAAAAATAAAAAAATAAAATTCAGTGTAACATTATTTTTGATCAAAGCTTGTAAGAACCCCCCCACCTACAGAGCAATAAGTCTCTGGTGAAAGCAACTCTCTCTCTCTGTAGAAGCAAGTTGGAAATGCTGTTGGAATGTGGGGTTAATTTGTGGGGGATGTATGTAAATGAATGTTCTCTGTGTGAGGGGGTTTCCTTTGTTTTGACCTACTGGAGAAGATTATGCTGTGAGAAGATTCTCAGGAGGGGGTGTTTACCCACAAACAAAGATATCCACCCCCAGGCTCAAGACACCTAATGGAAGAATTGTCATTTTGACAAACTCATGGCAGTTCTAGTGTTTTTTTTTTCCCCTGGGTTTGCTAGTGTTAAGCTAATGTCACAACGTTGTACTATGTCACTAAACATGCATGAAAGTCAAGTGGGACCTAAACTGACAGCCTGAGCCTAATTAGAAATAAAAGCAGAAATATATAAATTGACCAATAAATAAATAAACGTCAAAGGACAATTTAAATTAAAAGATAACTTTATCTCATACCCTGATGCATGCTCAATAATCCAGGTAGAAAAATCTAAAAAAGCTAAGTCTGGTCTTCTGGACATTTTTTGCTTTGTTTTGTTTTGTTTTGTTTCTTGAATGTCCAGAAGACCAGACTTAGCTTTTTTAGAACTTTATCTCATGTTTTAAAAATTAATTGACCATCATGTTTTTTTTCCAGCTTAGTTCCAACAAATTATATATTTTAATTCATAATTTTACATTTTACTGTGCTTAAAATACCGGTAGGCCTATATATTTTTTTGTTTTTACTTTTACTCTTAGATGACTTGTGTTATGTAATTAAATGTAATTATTTTTTTAATTTTCCACACAAGTCCTTATTTACGTAATGAGGCAGAAATGCATGAGGTGAAGTGAAAACAGGAAACAGAAAAATGTTAAAGCAACGCATTTAATAGACAAATAAAAATAAACTCATGCATATGCATACATATTGCAACCAATGCCAAACTTGTCTCTGATTTTGCTTGTCTTGACCCTAAAAACTTTTCAGAGATGAGGCTTAAAGGACTCAAGAGCTCAGCACTTCAAGCAACAAGCAAAAATCTGCTTAGATTTGATGAGAGAGCCACAGTGAGTACTTTACACACAGAGCTGTCCAGTCTTGGGATAGGCTGAAAAAGTCCCCTCTGGAAGAGTCCACTGTCAAGATGGTACTGAGATGGAACAGGGTTGAACCAGAGATTGAACTTGAAAGCAGGGCTTGTTCTTCTTGCAGAAACTGTGTTATCTGTGTTTACCTTATATTGACACAGTATAACCTTTTCACAGATGCCTATATAGGGCTGGCATACAAATATTTGTTGTCTCATGTTGCATGTGAAAGCTTCTCTACTCTCAAGTTCATCAAGAATAGACTATGAAGCACACTTAACCAGGAGCATTTGGAGGCATTTATGCTGATGTCCACAGAGAAAGAACTTCTTATGTCCATTGACAATGACAAAGTAACACATATGGTGGCAGAAACTAGTGCACTTCTTAGGCGCTTACTGATGCTGTAGATCACATGTCAAACTCGAGGCCCATGGGCCAAATCTGGTCTCATTGACATTTTATCTGGCCTCAAATTTAATATTTTGAATGTAAAATAGTTTTATGGTTTATCTTTTTGTCACTGTATTTAGTGCAAACTTCTCATGACAGCTGGCCAACGTTCAAGCCAACAAAATTACGTTTTGAGTTTTTCAGTAATCTTTGAGTCTGATATGGAAAGAGCAACAAAGAATTGACTTATCATTTTCTGTTTTTTAAGTCAACTAATTTAGTTTTTTTCCCACCTGATTTGCTGAATTGTAACAAAATGTAACTAAAAATTATAACCAAAAAAAAGTTGTTGATTGTATTGCAATTAAAAAAATATTATAGGCTACATTTTTGCCAAATATTTTTAAAATGTGAAAAAATGGGCCACTCTTGGCCATTAAACTCCCGGGCTGAAAAGTTGTCCCACTCCGCCCCTGCAGCCCACTATGGGTTTTAAAAACTGTCTCAAGTCTCACTCTGTACTCGTCAAACGGTTCATCTGGTTTCTGTTTGCACCTACCTATTTCTGTGTAATTCGCTCTTTTCTGATACCTGTTTCTGACTCTTCCCACAAGATCATTCACTCTGTGATCTAGCACATGATTTCCAGGTGGAAGAGAGCCATCAGCTGGGTTTGCTGCATCTACTAAAGGATTGTAATCTCCCTTAATGTAATGCCAGTCGGGCCCTGTCAAACACATCCAAACCTGTTGGACCTCAAGTCCGTTCAAATGATAAGATCTTCTCAAGTCTTCCATTCTCTGAACACATTCTTCTATATCTACTTTAGGGTGTGGTATCCCTTCAACTGCTTTTCTCACGTCTTCCAAAGTCCAAGTCCTGTAGACCAGTTGTGTTGTTTGTCCCCCGTTTTCGTCTGCCGGACCTGGTAGGGCTATTAAGGGGTAGGTATCTGTCGTGGGTGTCTCAGTTGTTTTAATTGGTGCACTAGGTAGTTTAAGAATACCAGTGAGGTTATGGGTCATTGCGGGGTTCCAGTCTCCCACGGATCCTTTTGACCTGGTCTGTATTTTATCTCTAGAGTCTGATGGTTCATAGGTAGGTGGTGGCTCGTTTGGTGGTGCAGTTGGGTCTATGTTTCTGTCACTATCTGCATGAGTCATTGTCAGTTTAGTTCTTTGTTCTTCATGTCTATAGTTACCATCATTCACACTGGCTTCACCATTAACCGCTTTCCTTAACAGGTAGTTATAATAACCAGACATGTCATCTTCTTTCTTAGAAAAATATACATTTCTTTTCTCGTCTTTTTCTCTCTCTTCCTCTCTCTCTCTTTTCTCTTCAGCTTTCTTCCTTGTTTCCTCGTGTTCTGTCTGTCTCTCCTCTCTTTGCTGCTCACTTTCTTTTCCTTCCTCTTCCTCATACCTTCTTCTCTTTTTTCTGCAACTTGCATCCATAATTCTGTATGGGGGTAGCCTTCATTATTCATTTTGTTAGGTTTATCTTTGGTCTTTGTCTTTATTTTAGTTTGAAGTTCTCTTATGTTTTTTATAGTTAATCTACCGTCAAAGTCGTGTTCTTTTATCCATAGGGGTAGGTGTTGTACGCTTGCAGGGTCTGTTTTTTTCATTATCTTCCAGTCTTTACATGTTAAACTGTCTATGCATTTTTGAGCATTTTTGCTTTGTCCCTTACCCATTTTGAACTAGATTTGGATCCAGTAGGGGGTTTCACATAGGGTGACTAATACTGGATTTGTTAAGTAACAGGACAGTGATAAAAGATCCTTATGGCAAGAATCACTTCAACTCAAATGAGCGGATTCTTCTTAGCCTCTGACACCAAAAGGTTTCACTGTTTGTTTCCTGTTATTTTGGTATGAAACAAAAGAACCAAGCGGTACTTTTATTTCCTTTTCACACTCACAAACACATGCATACATTTTAGCGCTGCTTTTTATTCCTATTTATCTTAAAGTAGAGGGCTCCGCCACCCTACACAGAATTTAATTGACTGTTTTTAGTTGTTTATCTAAGTCAAAGGAGTCTGTCCTCCTACGGAATTTAACTACTTCTTTTTACCTGATAGAGTCTAGAATTGTCAGGGTTTGTTTTACTCAGTTTTCACACTTCACTCGTTTTAAAATAAAACGATACTCACTCCACTCTGTGTCACGTCTCTCCTGGACTCCGTCAACCGTCGGACCCCAGTCAGTGAGGAGGACTCCAGTCCCGGAAAGGGTATCAATACTGTGGCCACAGATTTTGCCTGTAACCTACTCACCCACTGGGATCGTCAGGTATCTTGGAATCCGGCTCGAAGGACCAAGTTAATGTCAGGTTTAAACCCCAAACATTATTATAACACCACGCTGTAAAACAGAGAACAAGACACAAGTGATTTGAGTATCTTTCTTGCAAGGAGAGCCAACCCGCTCTGCTGCAGAGTCGTTCTCCTTGCCTTTTATTGTTGTTTGTCAATTTACATACAGTTTTGTGTCTTCTAACAGAGACCTCAAGGGAACCTCCTACTGTTTAAGGTGTGATCTTTCAATTTACATGTATGTGTTACAAACCCCCCTTTGTTAAGCTGGGATGTGTCGTTTTGTCAATTTAAATAGAATGGGCATGTTAGTTAATTTGTGGTGTTATCTCAGTTTCCAATTTCATATGTTGGTGCGTGACTTGTAAGCCTGTATAAAACTTCTCGTTCTCACAGCTTCCATTCAGAATTGAAAAAGACTTCTGGACAGAAGTCAAAACGTTTTCTGCAACAAATAAAGTCCAGTTGATCCTGTATTGAACGCCTTTTTTGATGCCTTTTATTGAGTTTTAGGAATGCCCTAGTTACACAATGTCTCAACCGCTAAGGGAGAGGGGAAAACCAGTTGAGACTGGTTCACACATAGGTACACGTCAACATGTTGAACAACATTCTTCCAAGATGGAGTGGAAAACAACTGCACACAGTTGTTTTTCCCCCTGCCAGCACGAGAACCTGTTCCAACAGCCAGTTTTGCCCAGGGTGTGTTACCGGTCGAACAGGTTTCCTGCACACAAACTCATCACAAGCATTAGTAACAAAGAACACTTACATTGTTCACTTCTAGGTTAAAAAAGGGATAAGTTTAAACACAAAATGTATTAAAGACTATAAATGTGATAATATGTATTTACAATTACTCCAACAGTGCTGTTACAGTATCTGATGATACCATTCTTTAAGAGGTTATCAAGGATTTCCCTGATAGGTTGATGTACTGCCAGAGGAATCTTGTACTGTCTGACAAATGTGGGTGGAGCTTCAGGCGGGGTTGGGATGCTCACTGAGTGGAGCATGGTCAACCCACAATCCAATGAATCAGTTGAAAATGATTTCTCATATTTTAAGAGAACTTGACGTAGTCTGTCCCTTTCTTCATCAGTTTTCAGGACGTCGGCTTGGGCGACCACCTGTTCAATCTGTGAAGAAATTGAGAGGGGTTCTTGTTCTTTGGGGAGCTCCAATGAGTCCCTTTCTGTGTCATCTACCCTGTTTATAGGTAGAACACTACAGGCTTGAGGGTCTAGGCCGTTGTCTCGGTTTAGACCGACCCCGTAGACTATGTCTTGGTCGATCTCATTGATAGAGACGAGAGCTATGGCCTGTTTTGGCTTTGTGAACAAGACTTGCCCCACGTATTCATTTGGGACCAGGTATTCTGGGAGTCCTCCCAGGAATGGAATGCACAGTTCAAAATTGTGGAAATCATTGGAGATCAACCATCCTATTATTGTGTATTTCTTGATCAGTACCGCTTCTGTGCCTGTGTTACACACAGCAACAGATGTGGTTCTGCAGTCGAGGCTCACTTGTCTCGTGGCCTCAATGGACAGTCCTAAGTTGGAAAACTTAGGAGATAGTTGAAAGTATGCCTGTTTTTGGCTAATAGCTTGATTAGCTATGATGTGAACTTCCACCATCTGGTTCATTGCCTGAGGTAGTACTGTGATGGTTTGGTTGCAAGCAACCTCGCAGACTTCTGGTATGGTCTGTCCAGCTTTGAGATTTTCTGTGCTTAGCACAGGAGAATCCATTTTGTCTGTTTCCAGTGACCACAGTACATTGTTGACGGTGTCCACTCGGACACCCAATCTTACCAAAATGTCAGAGCCTATGTAGGATGCATGTGGTAAGTTTCGGACCACGAGGAATGGGTGGACCAGTTCTCGTTTGTTCCAGTTCAGGTTCAGGCGAATGACTCCATTTGCGGTCATTACCCGCTCACTTTTGGGATCAAGATGAAAGCGTAAAGCTTTCTTAGTTAGTAGACCCAAATGTTTTTTAACCAAGGTTTCATAAAGAGCTTGGCTGATTGCTGAATTATTCATTCATTCATTCATTCATTCATTCATTCATTCATTCATTCATTCATTATTTATATTATCTGTCCAATGAGACAGTACAGCATCTTTGGTGTGGGATCCCTGGATCTCGACACCTTTTACTACCTGTTGTAGGTAGTGTTAAGTGAGTGCTGATTGTTTCAGCTCGCAGAGGAGGCTTTCTTGTTGGGCCTCTTCTGCCTCACCTGTTCTTGAAGGTTCACTTACCGGGCTCTTGTCCTCGGATGAGGTGTCCCGTGTGTCCTTTGCGGTACTTGCGGTTAGGCAGTCTGTATCACAACTAGGAGGCACTTTTATTGGCAGGGGTTTTCTCACTGTGCTCCACATTTTCTGTTGGCCATAGTCTATAATTGCTTCAAAGCGGTTTATAAAGTCTTGGCCAACCAGAAATGGGAATGAATCAAGTGTAGACACATGTACCGGGTGGTATAATGTCATTTTGCCAATCTGCATGTGAACCATAGCTATAGCTGTTAGGGTTGTTCTCGTCTCTGCGAGACCCTGCAGTTCTATAGCACTTTTTACAAGGGGTATTTGCCTGTGAACACCGTTAGCGGTGGTCCGTAGTTCCTCGAACAGTTTGGCTGACATAATGGTAATGTCGGCTCAGCCATCCAGGAGTGCTTCATGCGTGAGGACCCTTTCCAGTGTGATTGGCAGGTAAGCTTTCATAGCCTTCCCCCTTTGTACAAAGTCACACAGAAACCTTTAGGGTTGTACATCTCTGTGTGACAGACGATTCGATTCACATCTAGATACAAAGGTTACGATTTGATTCAAAAACGATTTATTTAAAAAATGCAATGATTCGATTCGATGCAGTGTAAAAGCGATTCGGTTCGATTCGGTTCGATTCGATTAAACTTCAAATAATTCTACGTTTTAATATTTGTTGATGTACCGGTAGACAAATATTTCATTATGAAAGAAAAAGGACCACTTCTATAAATGTGACATTCTTAGAGCATTTTTAAATTTGTAAAAGTCCACATATATCATATCTAAAAGGGTGCTGGTAAAAATAAAGTAAAAAGCCAAACAAAATAATCACATGTTAAATGTGTTTATTTTTAAACATGGACCTAAAGACCAGCTAAAAGAAAATTTCCTACAGAAAATACAGAAAAAATATAAAAGGCACAAATGGTTACAGCAGCATGTAATAAAATAAAAATCACTAGGAAAAAAAACCCAGGAATAAGCTATAAGCACAAAGCTCCTGAGTCCTGTGCAATAACCTGTTGTGCAATAACCTGTCACACAACCTGTAGTTTGGTAGTTATGTGCAATATAGATCATGTGCATTTTAGCTTATATTTCATTACTACCTTGAAATAGTTATTCACACAAATTCATCCTGCTTCACCGTTAAAATTCTACCATGTTGTTTACTATTTTTCTCTTCAGAAACTTTGTAAATATTATAATTACTGTTTCACTTTTTGGTAGTTTATTTTGTACCCTTATTGCATGCTTTAGTATTTCCTGTTTGCTTGTTGTGTGTTTTTTAGCAAGTCAAAATCGTTTTTTCTCATCCTGAGCATTTCATTGTACTAAGTTAACCCTGTGTTAACCTGCATATGACAAATAAACACTTGAACTTGAACTTAATAATACAAAACATAATGCAAGAACAGTACGCCTAACAACAGCAGCACGAACATGAGTTTGTGTGAGCAGGTGGGCACGGATTAATATAAAAACATGCTCTCTGTACCTCACGCTCTCTGCACCTCTTGACTTCTTCACTGGCCTGGTCCCTCACAGATCTAGTTGCCATCCTCACTTCAAAGTCTCCCAACAGCTCGTCCAGCGCTGACATTTTCTTCTTACAAGGTGGTTCATCATCTGAAATAGAAAACAAGCACCATATATTACCGACTATGTTTGCCATGAAGTTTTTTTTTTTACTGACTTTACCATTTTATGTAAAAATCTTCATCTGATGTTCAGAATTTATTTATGTAGGGACTCGTGTATAACATGTGTAAAAGATGTATCATTATCATCATGATTATTATTGAACTCTTTCTGTGCATGCAGATTCTCTCATTATAGTGAATGTGTTTTATGCTGATACAATGACTGCAGCACAAGTTTAAGACAAAGTCAGCTCATTCTTGATCACAAGTTATAAAACACAAACCTGTATGCTCATCTTGGGTCTGGGGTGTATCATTGCAGACATCCAGATCTCCATTTGCAGGTTCAGTCTGCACTGGACCTCTCTGAACTGAATCCCCCGTTACCTAGAAATAAAACATGACATTACATTTAGTGTACAGTATGGTTAAATGCAGTGTAAACAATCAAAAAACAGTAGGCAGAATAAATCTAGTGACAGCAACAAAACACAGCAGACTGTAAGATGTATTTTGACAGTGTGCTGGGGGATTTACCTTGTGATGCAGGGATGTTGTTTAGCTGATAGGCTTGTGAATGTCCTCTCTGCATCATGGCTACTGTTGTAGCTTTATGCTTCTTATTAATCTTGTATGGCTGTGGGTCATAGTCATGCAGCTTATATTATAGGTGAAGGCTGAGACAACGCAGTTCGGGTCCAACAACGTGTTTATTCTTCTGTGTAACAACAAGACTGTTCACCCATTCTGTGGGCTCATTGACAGGAGTTATCACTGCTACTGAGGAAGGGCAGGGACTTAAAACAGTGTGGAAGAGATCTTCAAGGCCTGTGTAGCTCGTGAACTATCACTGAGTTGCCCGTAAAATTTAGTGATAACGTTACCCGTCGCTTTGTGTGTGGCAGCTGCATGATCCTGCTCGTTGTTGTGAGGCTTGAAAAGTTGTTGGTCGAGGTTTGTTGTGCTACCAGTGTACTTCGGAGGTGCGCTGCATAGCTTACAAATAGCGTGGCTTTTGTCGAGTTTTCCGTCCTTCTAGTAAAACCCGAAAACGTTCCACACTTTAGATTTTTGTCTGGCTGATGTGTTGAAAATCTTTCGCGGTGACTCGCTAGCGCGCGGCTACTATTTACATCCATGCTCGCTCGTGCTCTTGGTGAGCTATGGCGCATGCGTGAGAATAGCTTCGCTCTCGCGTTGTTTTAGAAACGCATTGTAAACCCAGCAAGTCTCGCGATAACCGGTCCGTGTCTTTTCAACCGGTTCATCTCTGAATTTGTGGCTGGTTGCTGTCGGTTTATGTGGATGCTACCGATGTAACCACATCGCTAGCTTGTCAAACCGGATATCCGGTCGAATCGGTTCATCTATAACAAGCCTAGAAACCTTAAAGGTTTCGGCTAACGTTTCTGTTTACGTTGACCTCTGACTGTATAATCTTTCTTCATCTGAAGTCTGAGTTTTCAGTTTGTGGCGGGTCACTGTCGTCGATGTTTGAGTCCCCCCCCCCTTTGTTTGATGAGGGGCTGTTGGAGTCTGTGACAATGATGTCATGGTCACTGTCAACGTCTTGTTGACTGTCATACACTGGACTGTCAATGTTTTGACTGTCATTACCCTGATTGTCAGTATCCTGACCATCAGTATCTTGTTGACTGTCGTGATGTGCATGCTCAGACTTACTATCAATGATAGTGCTACACATCACTCCAGGTTTGTTATCATTGCTTGTATTATCCCACTTTTCTAACAACCGACGTATGTTCTCCATCTCTTCTGGGGACAGAGGTTTATGGGCTTTCTTCGGGAACTTTTGCGATTTTTTGCCTGTCTCGGACTGTTCAGTTCGAGGGGCATGAGGGGCTTGTCCTTGACTTGGGATTCCTGTTGGGACCACCCTTTGTTATATGGTTTACTTTTGTAACCATCTTTCTTATCCTTTGGAAGTGCGTCCCCATTTAGATATCGTTTTCCGACCTCTGGGTCTTGTCTGAGCCACTTCGGGTCATTGTTCCAGCGGGCACCTTCACTACGTGGTCTGTTAGGTCGAAAATTCTGTTTTTTCTCATCTTTTGTAGGATAGGGAGTCGGTGTCCGCCAGAGATGGGGACTCGAGTTTGGGACTCGGACTCGAGTCGCACTTAAGTCACAAAAACAGAGACTTCAGACTCGACTCGGACTTGCATTCACTTGCATTCAAAAGACTTCCAACTCGACTCGGACTTGCATTCAAAAGACTTCCAACTCGACTCGGACTCGCCATTTGAGACTCGTGAGCATCGAGAATTGTTCTGAACCGGGACTAACTGTGCGGTTTTCCCGAAATCGTTCAAAATATTAATTTGCGATTCCTATGTTCGATGCTAGTTAGCCAACCGGAAGTAGCCGCCACCGAAAACCAACGAAGAAGAATCCACCGGAAGTGTGCATCTGCTATCGATAGCGTACTAATTTAATAAAATGACCAGTCAGGTCAGTGCAGCACTTGCAATAATTTTCTATCATGCAAAGGAGGGTGGAGAAGTAAAATAGTGTCCCGTCTTTGACGCACTCCACCGGATTATTTTCGCTTCGTATCCGACCGGAAGTACAGAGTGGTCCGTCTGCAAAACGCTCCGCCGAACTTTTCGCTGATCGCTACCTCTTCGGCTCCATCAGGTAAATACCGGTAAATAAACTATAAACTACATCTCATACCAACATTAAGGCAGCTAATAAGTTATACTCCGCTTAAAGCGGTAAGTCAGCTCAAATACAAACACGATGCTAACGTTAGCTCGTTTTTTTTTTCTTAGACAAACGACCTGAAATGGCTTCAGTGTTCACCAGTGACTGTCCAAGGTAAATACGTCAGTGTAACCGAGTGCCACAAAACAGTTACAGCATATGTTGTGAAAAGGTTGCATCCCTTTTCAGATGTGGATTCAATTCAACCATGGATTGCACTTACATTGCACTCAAATCCAACACTTATTAACATTCTTAATTCATTTAAAGTTCTCTGTGTCTTTTAAAATGTTTTAATGTCTCTAGTTTTCAGTATTATATAATTTCTGTTTATGTTCTCTTTCATTCCATTATGAGTGAATGTCACAGTTTGAAGAATTATTGAATAGGTTAGTTAGGCAATAACAACAGAGCTAATAATTGTATACATTCTCAGTCTTAAAAATGATTTAATAATCTCTTTTTACTGATAATACTGATAAACCTGTTGTTTGTTTAGGAACCTCCCTGCAGTCTGTCCAGAAAGTCTCCACTGGAGGAGCGTTTTGCTGAGCAAGAGGCACAACATAATTTCACAGCTCCATGTCCATGAAGAAACAAATGGAGAGAGGGCTGCAGATACCAGGACATCCCACCAGCTGTTCTGTCTGAGGATCCTGCTGCTGTGGTGGAACCAGGTTAGCCCATCAGTGGGAGCTCAGTAACATGACTGCAGCATCAGACACTGGACAATATTATTTGTACTGTATAATAATAATAATACTGTATATGTTTGTGAGTCCTCCATGTTGGCTCTCTGCCCTGTGAGAAATTCATAGTAAATGTAACAAAAAGGAAAAAGTTCATAGCATTAAATTCAAACAGAAGTTCAAATTATTTCATCCTGAAATAACTCTGGCTAACTACTGTAGCTTTTTTATAACATGGAGTTAAACTCAAAGCAGTCTCCTCAGATAAATAGTGTTACCATTATTTTTATATTAAAGTTTCTGTTAACTTATTATTTTTACATTTGATTGTTTCTGTTCAGTGCCCTGAGACAACTTCTGTTGTGACTTGGAGCTATACAGTATAAATAAACTGAACTGAATTGAATTGAGGAGAGACATTTAATGTAATGTTTTGGCCTCTACATTCAGATAAAAATAAGCTGTAACGTGTAGTCAGTCACTGCCTAAAAGGTTGTTAGCAGCTGCTACAAACAAGCTTAGCGTCAGTGTGTTAATCTAATGTTAACCTGGATATTTTTAAAAGGAGAGACATTTAATGTCCATTGTTTGCGAATGAATAGCATACATTCATTCACGGTGTCACTCAAATATTAGGGACTTGACTTGGACTTGACTTGGACTTGAGATCAGAGACTTGAGACTTGACTTGGACTTGAGATCAATGACTTGAGACTTGACTTGGACTTGACCTGGGC
>JBBPBX010028870.1:0-36262 GCA_038048925.1 Garcialebias charrua | reverse complement strand
TTTTGGGCCTTTTAGAATTGATTCTGAATCGCCAGGACTAAGAATCTAGATTCTTTTTAAAAAAAATCTATTTTTCCCCTTCACCCCTATTCACCTTCTCATAATCTGGTGTTTATCCTCATATCTGTTTGCACACAACAGGCTGCAGCATCCCTCAAATGTTCAATACTATTCAATAAATCTCAGATATCTGGTCACCTCACAACAACACTGGCTCGTCTTTTAGCTTTGCCACTGAGCAACAAAGCCAAATGCTTTTGCTCTTGACCTTGGGAAATGTGCTTTAATGCTCTGGGCTGCTTAGATATCATTTGCCGTCAGAGAAACTGTACGCTGCCACAGAGACTAAATGTCAGAGATGGAGCTGTATGCATATGAGCTGTGTTTTCAGTTGATCCTAATACAGCAACCCCTCGAGTTACGTCAGGGATAGGGACCTACGTGTGTGACTTAGGTCGATTTTGTCGTACCTCGCGGACCAAAAACACATGCCTATCGTAGGTCCGCGTTTCTGACATAGGTCGCGGTTATACCGCTAACGGAGCGCCGCACACATATTTAATGGCATGAGACTGAACAAGCAGACATACTAAGGCCATAAACACGCACAGAACTGCACAATAAATAAAAAATATAATGTCTTACTTTGAGCCGGTGGCCCCGACTGCCAGGCGGACATTTGCGGCGAGCTCCCGGCCGCAGATGGATCCTCCGCGGCATGTCGGCTCGGTGTCTTCGCCTGTGTTAGCTGCTTTGTTAGCTGCTGTCGTTAGCATGTCGGGCGGCGTTGTGGCCGCCGATCGCGGGGCGATCCGCGGCTGCTCCTCCGGACCTGAGACGTCCACAGAGTTGACCGAGTGTTTCCAGCTCATTTATCCGTATGAGGCAACCCTGATCGGGCACACGGAGCCAGCTGACAGTAGCCTCCGGAGCTCCATTGACCGCAGTACAGTTGTAAAATGGCAACCGGAAGTGGCGAGCGGAAACCGGAAGTTGCGTAAATACGATTAATTTCTTATCAAAACGTAAAATTAATAATTATACTTTATTTATAAAGCCATTTAAAACAACCACAGCTGCAACAAAGTGCTATACACATGAAATTAATAACTTTTAAACACAAAAAAAAAAATAATAATAATTTTTTTTTTTTTTTTAATCATATTTTTATTAAATATGATAAAATCGTAAGTCTGAGTTGCCGTAGGTCGCAGGTGTCGTACCTCGAGGGTTACCTGTAGTGGGATTCACTATATTCATTCACTGTTGTTCTGTCGCCCTCCCAGCTCCAGGTAGTTCCACAGTGGCACTTTCTAGCACTTTGAGAAAAGTGCGATATAAATTGAATTTATTATTATTATTATTATTATTAGTGGCAGCCAACTTAAAGTTTCCCTGCACACAGCGCTCTGTTCTGTCTGAGCCCAATCTGAGCACACTGCTCCTTTCTGGCCTGGAGTCCAACCTAAACATGCCAAAATGTTGTTTGAGACGTTTTGCTTTGTGTTTTATAGTCTGCCTCACTTACAGCTGGATCTTTATAATATGCTTCACTAATAGAGGTTATGGATGTGTTCGTCATTTGAAACATACAGTACTGCTGGTGAAGTTAATGTAGATGTTTGCTTGTTTCTGAGAGTGCTCTGTGTTGAATGTTACATGCTGAGATAATCTCATGCCTCCTCATGCACTGCTCCCTCCTGCAGCCATTATCCCTCCTCACACACACACACACACACTTACACACAGCCTCTTATTTCCATCTGAGACACTTGGATGCAGGAAAACATCTCAGATTCCTCCCTCAGTGTCAAGCTGCTAGAATCGTCAGGATGGAGTGGTGAGATCCAATTCCAGAGCAAATATTTATTCTAGAAAAGTGGGACTCAAATGGGATTAACGGCTCAGTTAGAGAAAACTACGCTGGATTTAATGAATAATAGGGTGTCTGGCATGTGTGCATCCATCCATCCGTTTTCTTTACCCACTTTTCCTTGCAGAAAGCTGGAGTCCAGTGGTCACTGTGTGATCAGATCATCTCATCATATATCATATCATGTCAATCATATTATATCATGCTGTATCATATAATGCTGTGTCATATCATGTATCATACATTATGTTGTATCATCGCATATCATATTATATTGCGTCGTATCATAACATATCATATTATATCAAATTGTATTATATCACATCATATATCAAAGGTTGTATTATGTTAAATCAATCATCATACATCATGTCAAATCATATTAAAATCACGTTGTATCCTATTGTATATCATTTTACATCATATGATATCATATCATTTGGTATCATATATCATGTTGTATCATACATGTTGTATCGTATCATATATCATATCTTATATTATTTTGTATCATATCATATTGTATCATATCATAAAGCCTATCATATTCTATTGTAGCTAATCATAATATATCAAATATTATCATATCATGTCACATCATAGCATATTATATCATATCATGTTGTATCATATGTTATTGTATCTTATATCATATATTATTATATTGTATTGTATATACTTATTGTGTACTATCATAACACATTGCAGCATGTTTCACTGAATCTTTTCATATATTGCATGTTCCCATCAAAGACAGCACAGTGCTGCAGTTGGTAGACCTGCTGCCTCTTAGGTAAAAGGTTGCTGGATCGAATCCTAGACGGGGACCTTTGTAGGTGTAGTGTTCATGTTCTCTCTGTGCATGCATGGGTTTTCTCCGGTAACTCTGATTTTCTCCCACAGACCATGTTAGGCTGACTGCTAACTCTAAATTGTCTCTAGATGAGAGAGTGAACGGTTGTCTAGTTTGTCTCTATGTGTCCCTGTGACGACTGAAGACCTGTCCAGGGTGTCCCCCGCCTCTTGCACACATGGGCATCAGTAACTTGGAAAGGAAGAAGTGGGTAAAGAAAAAGATGGACATACAGTATTAAGTTAACATATTGTATCATATTGTACTACAGGTATATGATATTGTCTTAGCATACTATATATATCACACTGTACTGCCTCATATCTTATTGTATTGTAGTAGTTTACTCTACATCATGCTGTATTATATCATACTGTATATGTAATTACCAGATTTATTGTTTAGTTTATTTACTTATTAACCTTTATTTAACCAGGCAAACGCCACAGAGATCACAGATCTCTTTTTCAAGGGATACCTGGGCCTGAAAGCAGTCTCTGTTTTAGGATTGTGAGATGAAACCGGAGCACCTGGAGAAAACCCACGCAGGAGAGAACAAGCTAACTCCATTTTTCATTTCATTTCATTTATTTATTTATTTAAGTTAGGACAATGCATATTAATCAACATAACAGCAGTTAGCATCAATGTAAATATGCCGGAGTTAGCACAATAGCTAATTTGCATCCGTTGTCCTAAGGCAGGTAAGAATAAGAAACGTCCCATAAAACAAAAGAGCGGAGAAAAATACAAACATCACCTATATAGCACATAACACAACATAAAATTACAATAAAAATATGATGCCATAAGAATAGACAAAGTAATCTACACATGAGTGCACTTCTGATTAGTTTTCAGCCAAAGTTTCAGAGATTTTTTAAAGCTGGAGTAGGTGCCACAGTTCCTGATGGAAACTGGCAGTGTGTTCCATGACTGCGTGCCTCTGATGGACACCACCATTTGGCCAAATTTAGTCCTGCGCCGCTGCACATCACAATCTCCTCTGGTCAGTGCTCTTGTGTTTACTGTACTTGTTTTTTTACTTATAAAATATATTAAAGGAGGAGGAGCAAGTCCATTTAAAACTTTAAAAATCAGGCAAACGTCCATAAAAATCTGATAGCTATTAAAATCCAAAATTTTGTACTTATTTATGATGTTGCAGTAATGATACTGTATTGGCTTTTTGTCAAAAATTTTCAGTGTTTTCTTAAAAAGAGACTTTAGGGGCTTCATGACGATCTCTGAAGTGTGAGACCATGTAGTATAACAATAGGCTATATGGCTGAAGATCATGGCATGCATGTAAGCCTTTGCTGATTCTGTTGTCAGAGAAGGTCTTATATGTTTGAAGTTTGCCAGATTAAGTTTAATTATATGTGAAATTCTCTTTACATGTTGCTTGAAATTTAGATTAGAATCAAAAATGACTCCGAGGTATTTAAATTGTTCAACCACATCTAATGTCTCGCCATTGACCAACACAGATGGATGCCCATCATCTGGTGGCAGCCGAGAGAAAAACATACAGACTGTTTTTTTAGTGTTGAGATGTAAACAAGAGTCTTGGAGCCAGTGAGACACCGGCATCATGGCACTAGAAAGCACATCAGCAACTTCATTTTTTGTTTTTCCATGAACATACAATACAGTATCATCAACTCCACACAGAAAGAGCCCAGGTCCAAACCAGAGGTTGAACCCAGGACCTTCTTGCTGTGAGGCAATAGTTTTAACAACCAAGCCATTGTGTTCCCAGAAGATAGTTTTTGATAAACTTACCTTTAAACTACTGCCACCTCTTCTTTCTACTACATTGCTATCATTAATAACATTGAAGGATTCCATATACTGTAAACATTGTTCTTTTGTGTCACCTGCGGGTTCTGTAGTGCTAACAGCTTGTGTTCACTCAGTCACAGTCTGCTTGGAAGTAGTTATAGGTGCTATTTAATTTGGACCTTTGGGATGTACAGTACTTTGCAGCAATGCACACCACTGTGCTGTAGCTCTCCTCTTTGTCCTGCTGCCATCAATATTTGGGGCTTTGCTCTCGTTCTTGTTATTCTCTGGAGGGCTGTGTTTGCTGAACTTCATTGGTAAAAGCGCTGCATCGTAGCTGGTCATTTCCCAAGGTGGTGGTCCAAGGTAGTTTATTTGCATAACTTCAGTTCTTAAACAAAGCCCAGCGCAAATTCAAGTTTATGATCCTAATTTAAACAAAAGGTTGCGTTGCGTTTTCAAGCATTCATCAGTGTTTTAATGTTCTCTTATCGCTTTAATCGCATCGGTGGCCAAACAACATTTCATTAGAACAGTGGAGTTTGTCTTTAGGCTCTCAGTGCAGGAGTTCTGCTGAAACCCCTGAAGTATAGAACTTGAAGTGAAGGACCAAGTGCTGATGGAAGCACAACATCCATGTGTGGAAGGGTTTACAACAAGGGGATTAAGGTGCATTTCAGTAACAAGATCAGTTATTAGCAACCTCATCGATGCACCGATGTCTTTACTGGGACTGCTTGGCTGCAACTACCAAAACGCTTTACAGCTTTTCTAACATCCATCTCTTCCTATGGATTTGACCCGGTTTTAGTCAGCTTTTTCTTCACCATCGCGGAGCAAACAGGGGGAATTGGAAATACCCTCTGTCCTTCTGTCCATTTATCTGTCTGTCTGTCCCGCTGTGCGTGTTGTGAACAGGGTAACAATTCAGTTTATTTATATAGCTCCAAGTCACAACAGAAGTCATCTCAGGGCACTGAACAGAAACATTCACCTACATCATACAAGACAATTAATAAAAGTTATCTAAGGAAGCCTGCAGATTGTGTTGAATCTTCACTTTGTCGCTGTCTCCCACCTTGAGCAAGCAAAAAATCAACAGTGGAAAGGAAAAACTCCCTTTTAACAGGAATAAACCTCCAGCAGAACCAGGTTCATCAGAACGAGCGGCCATCTGCTTCAACCAACAGGTTTAATGCTACGTTCACACTGAACGCGTTTTGAGCGGCCAAAAAGCGCGAAACGCCTCAAGGTGGACGCACTGGTGTGCAGACCGGAACGAGAAGCAGCAGCGGCGGTGGCGGCGGGGTGTGGGAGGAGTTTACAATTCAAAACTTACCCGATATCCCGACTTCCTCACTGACACTCCGCCAGGCAAGGTCCTTTTTATTTCGGTCTCTGTACAACACACAGCAACGATGAGTTTCTCCTCCATACTTGAACACGAATTTGCGGGTTGTTTCTGTGTCTCACAAACAATACGTCACACTTGCGCAACATCCGTCCCCTCGTTACCGCGTCACATAGCTGACTCTCCCTGATTGGTTGTCAAGACGCGTTGAACGGCGAAAGTTTAGCTTTTTCAACTCGAGCGGCGGCGGCGGCTGCCGCGGCCACCGCATGCACGGAAAACGTTCTGCCGCCCCTTCTGCGCCGCTCCAAACGGACGTGACGCACGGCCCCTAGAGGCGTGTCCCCCATTGACTTTGCATGAAAACCGGACGCTCCTGCAGCTCAAAACGCGTTCGGTGTGAACGTACCATCAGAGGACAGGAAGGAGAAACAAACAGAATGCCAGGTCCAGGTGGACTTTCTATTAGAGGAAAGACAAAAGAAATGTTAAGGGTACAACGAATTGGTGGTACATGGCGCAGTTGGTAGAACTGTCACCTCTTCAAAATCCAAGATGGCCACCTCCATATATACAGTATATGTATAGGCACAGTACTGTGTATACTGACCTACAGTATCCTATCATTTGGGAAACTACACTTTCTAGTTTTTATATTGCTCAAAATATAGTTTCCTCATAAGATTAGGGTGGCCAAAGATTAATCTATGTTGGTTTTGTCCACCCCCTGACTCCACCATTGCACTTGGTGGTGGATACAATTGCTCCCTCCACTCACCAGGACTCGTCGCTCTGGGCTGCTTCGGACAAGACACTTCCTCTGTTCTTCTCCACAGTGTAACTTCTACCTACTTAAAGATCTTGCACCAAAGACAGGAAGGTTTACTTGCAGTCCATGTTCAGTTCCAGTCCAGAAAAAAGCTTGTCTTGAAAATTACAGTCACAGTTCAAACCCCTCGGTGAAATGGGACATCAGCACACTGCTTTGTTTAAAGAGTACAGTAGTGAGCCACAGGGTTTGGAGTAAAGCAGGCACAGTGTTACATGCTTTGTTGAGGTCAGGACAAATTTAGAGACGCCTGTATTTTGCTGCTTGGCTTTTCGCTGCTTCCATCGTATCATTTTGCACCTGACAGAAACAAACGTGGATGTTGCAGCAGCACAGCGAACATTCACAATAGGTAAAAACCAGCACCGTTCAGAAATGCTGCATGTTGTGTCTCTGGTGGAATTACAGGGTAGACGGCCCTCCCTGTTTGGCAAACAAGTTCGAAGCAGCTGAACTAAATTGTTCAAATTAGCATGTAGTCAGGAGTCATACACAACACCTGCAGGGTTCTGCAGCTGAGCTTCTAAAGTTGCACAAGTTTGCAAACGTGGACATAAATATCTCATTTCAGCGATGATCCAGTCCATTTGCTGGGAGCAGCCTCTGTCAAAGATTTAATTTTCCCGTGACAAAGATGCAGTTACATATTTTATACCAGATTTATTTCATAAATGCTTTCACACCAACATGGCATGATTTTGTTACACTGTTTCCTTACATTTCAGGAAATTAAGACATGGAAATATAAATCTGAAGAAAGGTGACGCCATTATACAACATGCAAAGATCCAGCCTAATCTGTTAGTGATCAGATATTGTGTTGTGGATGACTCTCCACTACTACCACACCTAATTTTAGGCCATTAACTGAAAGCTGACTGAGTTGTAGCCATGGTTGTGCTTGCTAAGATTGATTAGCAGAGGCGGCCATCTTGAATCAGGTTTACTCCAAATGTTATTCGGTTGTAGGTGTTCACGATTACAGGTATGTTCTGAGCTGCAGAAAAAGTTTAATATTTATTATAATTCTTTCAACCTTTATTTATACAGGTTAATCCCATTGAGCCTCGGGGACTCATTTACAAGAGAGACCTGATTTCTTTAACAAAGAGTGATGACAACAGAGAGTAACAACACCACAACAATAGACTGTCACAAAAGAGGCATACAATTTTACATTTCTGTCTTTCTTTCTCTTTTTTTTTTTTTTTTTTTTTTTACAAATCAAAACAAAATAACAACCAAAAGGACAGTCAAAAGGAAAAGTAGCAATAAAAAACAGCCAGATTATAAGACGGTGTAGAAAACTAAAAACAGGAACATGTCTGCATTGGTTTCTGCCAGGAACTTAACAGAGGCTTAAAGCCACTTAGAGAGGTCAAGGTTGAGAGCTTCACATCTTTGTGCAATAATAAAGTTGCAATAATAAAATAAAAAAATAAAAAATATTAATATATGTAAATAAAATAATAAAAATAATAAGATATACTATTAATTTTGCTGAAAAGTCTAGTTTCCTCAAAGGATCGGGGTGGCCCAAGATTAATCTATGGGGGCCAAGGCCACCATTGGCCACCCCCTGGCTCCACTATTGTGATGGTCTTGCTAACTGTCCAGGGTGTAGCCTGACCCGAAAAGGAAGAAATGGGTAAAGATAATGGATGGATGGATGGATGGCTGGCTGGATTCATGGAGAGATGGATGCATGGATGCATGCATGCATCAACATACTGCTTGTTAATCACGCAGGTATGCATCATCAGATTAAAATGATTCTATTTCAGCTTTAGTTAGGTACATTTACAGTCACTTCCTCCCAGGTCATAAAGAAATGATCAAAAACATAAAATAGTTCAAAACAACATTTACCTTTGGAGCCACGTTAAAAGTCACAAATATTCATCATAAAATATTTGTATTCTTTAATTTTAAACATCAGCTTTGAAATGGCCTGTTTTTGCTTGTAGCTTTGCTATATGAGAACTGCATTTATTCACAATTTAATGACGTTTAATTGGACTACGTATTTTAATGCTGTTAACACCTCTGGGTGAAACGTCTCTCACTGGGTTGGTTGTGTTTGTGAGCAACTGTTGAGGATTAACACCGTGATCCTTTTTCTACAAGTGCAACGTACAGGAAAATGCAGGCACTCAGCATAAAACACTGTGTGCACGCCTCAGCGAGCAGGGGGGGGGAAGCACAACTGCTGGGCTTTGCTCGCGGCTGCACCTGAACTGCGAGGCCTCTCATTCTTCCCTTTATTCATTTATTTACTCATTCAGATTAAAAATAGACGTGAATTATTTCCAGAAGCACAGCCTGCAATCCAGCTACTTTAAGGACTCCTCCAGACGTCTTATGTGACATTAGGATGTTCCTATTCCACATTAACATATAGATGTTTGATCCGTTTTACATTATGTAATTGACTATTGCCAGCTCATCAAAGTGTCTCGCAGGAAGCATGTTCCTGTGAACAGAGGCTCTCAGCAGACAAGATGGCCCCCTCCCCCACACACAGAAGAACCCCAATCACCATGACTGGAGTTACTGTATGCAAGACTCTAATCTGATTATTTAGTTGGAGGTTGACGCATGCTTCCATATCCATGTGGGTCTCTTATCAATGATGAGTCATCCGACAGAGAGGAGAGTCAGAACTTTGTTAAAATAAGATAGAAATAAATTAACATGAGAATATTGAAGTATAATGTTAAAGGAAATAAAGATTAGCTTAATTTAACATTGTATTGTTTGTAGAATATAAAAAAAAAACACTTTGGTTGATAAAATGTTCAACAACAGTTTAGATTTTTTTATTTTAAGAAAAAAATAGTAATAATTTGTTGTCAAGCTACGTTCATACTGCAGGCAAAATTGATACAAATCTGTTTTTTATGACAGTTTGTGACAAATCCTTTTATTATTATTATTATTTTTTTTTTTAACATATCAAATGTTTTTCAAAGCCTGAACGGTCATGTCTAATTTCATCCGACTTGTACGTTGGTGAGGTGGAGGGATGTGAATCGATCTAAGCATTAATGATGCCAACCTCCTGCTGTTTGAAGCTTTAAACTGCACATCTTCGGCTTCAGAACACAATGTACTGCGTGCAATGTCACATCATCCATCACTGGAGTCTAAAGAAACAAACACGCTCCTTTCCATCAGTTCAGGATAAAGGGACATGACAGCCCCTGGTTTACTCCTGAACTAGCTGACCTCCTGCACAGAAGAGATCATCTTTGTGCCTCCAAAAATCTAAACGACCCTAAAAAATTCTGGAAAACCATCAAATCTCTCTCAGGCACCCCCCAATCATCTGACCTCCCATCACAACTTCTTGTTGACTCTGTTCCTGTGTCAAATAAGCACGAGATCCTGAACTGTTTCAACAAACATTTTGTTGCTTCTAGTTCATTATTTGACACAGTTACAAATGGAAAATCAGCCACTTCATCTAATAATCAAACTTCTACAAATCAAATCCCTCCTACAAGTCAATCCTCAGTTAATCACACCTTCTCTTTTTCTCCGTTCTCAGTCAGTGAGGTAAATAAACTGTTAAATGATCTTGATCCTAAAAAATCTGCAGGTCCAGATGAACTTCCACCTTATTTCTTAAGGCTGGCTGCTCATATCATCACAGTCCCTGTGACCCACATCTTTAATCTGTCCATAAGCCAAAACACCATTCCGGATGCTTGGAAAACAGCCTTTGTTCTTCCTTTGCTGAAGGGAGGTGACCCCACCTCACTGAACAATTATCGACCGATCTCTAAACTCTGCATTTTAGCCAAGGTTCTAGAAAAACTGATAAACTCTCAGATCAAAAATTATCTGGACTCATTTAACATCTTACCTCTCCATCAATCTGGTTTCAGGAAACAACACAGCACAACGACTGCTTCACTGAAGGTTCTTAATGACGTTGTTGAAGCATTGGATGCTAAGGATTATTGTGCTGCACTTTTCTTAGACCTGTCTAAAGCTTTTGACACTGTGGATCATAACATCCTGTGTCATAAGCTCTCAGAAATCGGTTTCTCAGATCACACCATTGGTTGGTTTTCTAATTATCTTTCCGATCAGAGGCAATGTGTTCAACATAACGGTACTTCTTCCAGTTATTTAACAGTCAAAAATGGTGTACCACAAGGCTCAGTCTTAGGACCAACCCTCTTTACAATCTACATAGGTAATGTAGGTCAGAGCATCCCTGATGCATCCTTACATTTCTATGCTGATGACACAGTTGTTTATTGTCGAGCTAAAACAGTTGCTAAAGCCTGAAATACACCTGAGCGTCCTCAGGTACGCCACTCTACGCGTGCATTTTGTGCGCATGTGTTTTGCTGCTATACTTCAGAAACTATCAGCTTTCAAACGCTCGCGTTCTCCTTGTTGTAATATGAGCAGCTGCGCACGGAGGGGACTCAACTGAGCTCGCTGATTGGTCACTTGCTGACACGCCTACTGAAATGATTGACAGCTTTCAGTCAGCTCATGTAGCTCGCTGAAGACCGCGGCGGTGTTCTGATGCGGTGTTTCTACTATATATGTTATAAAAAGTTCTCTCAGAAATAAAAATAATAACAGGGAGTGCTTTTCCTGCAGCACACAGCCCACCAGGGATATTTAAAACATCGCGCACCCAGGTAGGACCTGAATTCATTCATTTCATTCATGGAGTGAACGGAGGAAGAAGTGATTACTTGACTTTAGGCAAAAAAACTAAAGAAAAGGCCCGATCAGCGATAAAGGGGAATTTATTTCATTTGTGTAACATACAAAACAGTCTGGCGCCGGGGAAGTTTATGGTCAGACACTGCGCATCGCGCACGCGGACGTAAAAAAAAAAAAACTTTGCGCGTATGTGCCCTGCGGGGCTACGCTTTTGCCTTGACGTACGTACGTTACGTATAGGTGTATCGTGAGAACGCTCAAGTGTATCTCGGTCTTAAGGCTTTCCAGCTTTTGCAATCCGCTTTCGACATCATTCAGTCAGATTTGTTCCATCTCAAACTTGTCCTAAATGTTGATAAAACCAAACGGATGCTTTTTTCAAATAGGAAGTCGGTCCCAGCAGTTCTTTCTCTGATGTTATCTTCATATGGTGTCTCTATTGAGTTTGTTGATTCCTATAAATATTTGGGTATCCTGGTTGATTCGCATCTCTCTTTAAAACTCCACATAGAAAACTTAGTAAAGAAACTGAAAGTTAAACTGGGTTTCTTTTTCAGAAACAGATCATGTCTAACACTGAATGTTAGGAAACGCCTTGTATCTGTGACTTTCCTTCCCTCCAATGATTACGGTGACATTATCTACATGAATGCTCCTACAAGCACCCTGCAGTTGTTGGATGCTGTCTATCATCAATCAATCTTTATTTATAGAGCCCCTTTCAGCAGCCAGAAGGTGCACAAAGTGCTGAACAATCGGAAATAAAAACAAACAATAAATAAATAAAAATCATGGTGCACTAAGATTCATAACTGGCTGTGATGATCATACCCACCACTGCACCCAGTATTCACTGGCTAACTGGACATCATTAACTTCACACAGACTCTTCCACTGGTACATTTTCATCTTTAAATCACTTCTTGGTCTGCTGCCCTCATACATCTCCTCCTACATGTCTTTGCGTGAGTGCAGCTACAGCGTGCGCTCTCAGGACATGATTACCTGCAGTGTTCCATCAGTGAGAACTGAACTTGGCAAAAAGGCCTTCTCCTACTCCGCTCCCGTTTTCTGAAATATCTTACAAAAAGATCTGAAGATCTCGACCTTGACCTCTCTAAATGACTTTACGAATCTGTTGGACTCCTGGCAAAAACCAATGCAGACATGTTCCTGTTTATAATTTTCTACATCTGCCTTATAATCTGTCTGTTTTGCTACTTTGACATCTTTGTTTGAACTTGTTAAAAAAATCTGTATGCCTCTTATGATTGTCTATTGTTAATTGTCCAAGGAAAATCTACTGTTGCTGTTGTCATCATTCTTTGTTTGTAGACAGGTCTCTCTTATAAATGAGTCCTCGAGGCTCAATGGGATTTACCTGCCTAAATAAAGGTTGAATGAATGAAAAAGATGGTTAGATGATGGATGGATGGTTGGAGTCATCAGCGGCCGTGGCGTAGTGGTAATGGCAGTCGTCCCCCGATCGGAAGGTTGGCGGTTCGAATCCCGGTTCCCCACACCATGTGTCATTGTGTCCTTGGGCAAGACACTTAACCCTGAGTTGCTCCCGGTAGGACTGGAAAGCACCTTGCATGGTAGTCTGCCGCTACCGGTGTATGAATGTGTGTAGCATTCAATGTGTGTAGCACTTTGAGATTTTCACGAATGAAAAGTGCGTTATAAATTGAATTCATTATTATTATTATTATTATAATCATAAACATTAAAATAAATAAACATTTGAAATATATCAATATATTATCAGTCTGTGTGTAATGAATGAATATAATATACAAGTTTCACTTTTTGAATGGAATTACTGAAATAAATCAACTTTTTCATGATACTGTATTCTAATTTGAACTTGATGCAACAACTCTTCGGTCCATGCCTTGTTGTGGCACCACTCCATACTCCATACACAGACATGGTGACTGGAATCTTCACAATCAGCTGACACAGGTAAATCTAATCATATTTGCAACTATTCCTACTGAAAGATGTTAGCATGTGCTAATGTTAGTAGTATTTCAGTCAACTGTTGGCGACACTGCATGTGATAAATGAGATGGAGGTCACCTGTAGTGACCTGAGCAAGCAGTGAAGACACTGTACCTGAGAGGCGTGACGAGGAAAACGGCTCACAACATCCTGAATGGTTTCTGTCAGGTAGCAGCACTGTTGTCTCACACTGATGAGAAAGTTTTGTAGATCTTCACTTCTAAAGAAAAGAGAAGGATAGAAGTTTAGTTTTAAAGGGGACCACACATGCAAAATTCACTTTTTAATGTTTTTTTTACTCAACTTTGGGTATTTACTTCATAAAAAAACAGTCCTTGTGCCAAAAAAATGCACCCAGTGGTTTATTTACTCTAAGTAGATTTATTTTACTGTGATACAAACGGTTCGTTTTAAAATACGCTCGCATGTGACGTCACAAGCGAGAGGACAACCCACCACAACCTGAGTCCAGCCCCTCACCTAGCAACCCCTGGTTAGGCTCAACCCACTTCTGTATTAAACACATGACTGTTGTTTTTCATGATTTCATCTCATCTTTTGTTTATATGTTCTTAATTTCATGTGTACAGCACTTTGTTGCAGCTGTGTTTTTTTTAAATGGCTTTATAAATAAAGTATAATTGTTATTTTTATGTTTTAGTTCAATTTTTAGTGTATTTGCGATCGCTCCCAACGCGCAGCCGGCAAAAATTAAACGAGCGGACCCCCGGCATAGGGACCGGCGGCAACGGGACCCTCTTCTGGCGCGATGGAGCGGAGCTTCAACTGTACAGCCTCGCTGCAGCCTCTCTCCTTACGGATTAATTTACGGGAGACACTTGGTGAACTTTGTGTTGTCTTGACTGGAACAGCGATAACTCCCAAAATCGCCGCGTGCAACGAGCGGAGCTGGCGAACACCGGAAGAGGAACAAGCTAACATTAGCATCGGATTCGGGTGGTCTCATGCTAAAAGGAGCAGCAAATTGCGGCGCGCTCAGACGGGTTTCGGTAAGTTATCTTAAGCTAGCACTAACAGTAAGTCAAATGAGTAATAAAAAAAGAGCTAATTTTAAAACAACAACACATTACAGATACTGGCTGTGCAGAGGGCGTAAACAGATCGTTGAAGGGCGTGGACTTCAGAACTCAGTATCAGAAACCGGTCGTTCAAAACGAAAGTTAAAAATGGCAGAATTAAAAAGGGTATAATTGATTATCTAAGAATTATTTTGTGTATTAAAATGAATTAATATTGTCAAGATAGCACACAGACATAACATAAAAATTTTAAAGACCTATATCAGAGTCAGAGTCAGAGAGTCTTTATTGTCATTTGCACCGCATGTGGTACATGAGATGAAAACGAGATTATGTACACGAGGTCCCAGTTACATCCAACAACAAATGAAAGAGAAAAACAGTAATAACATCTAGAACTAACTAAGAAAAGCATCAACTAGTAATACACAGCTAACTAAGAAAAGCATCAACTAGTAATACACAGCAGCACGAACATGAGTTTGTATGAGCAGATGGTCACAGATGAACACAGATGAATACAGCAACAAGAAAACAGATCAGCATCAGTATGATGTGATATTTTGCAGTGTTTATTTTTTATTTTATTTTTATTTATTCATGAGTCTAACAGCCTCAGGGTAGAAGCTGTTCCTCAGTCTAGTGGTTCTACACTTGATGCTCCTCAACCTCCGTCCTGAGGGGAGTGGGGCAAAGAGTGAGTGTGCTGGATGAGTGAGGTCTTTCATGATGCAGGTGGCTCTTTTCCTGCATCTGGAGGTGTAAATGTCTGTGATGGTGGGGAGACTGACTCCAACAGACTTCTGTGCAGCCTTCACCACTCTCTGCAGAGCTTTCCTCTCTTCAACTGTGCAGCCTCCATGCCACACGTTGATGCTGGAGCACAGGATGCTCTCCACTGCACACCTGTAGAAGGAGGTGAGAACTGGGCTGCTCAGACCAGCTCGTCTCAGCCGTCTGAGGAAGTAGAGTCTCTGATGACCTTTCTTGATCAGGCTGGTGGTGTTGTTGCTCCAGCTGAGGTTATCATTCATGTGTACACCCAAGTATTTGTAGCTGGAGACCACTTCCACTGCAGATCCACCTATTTTCAGTGGGGCGTGGGTGTGTTTGTTCCTTCTGAAGTCCACAATCATCTCCTTTGTCTTCTTCACATTCATGTGAAGATTATTCTCTTTGCACCAGCTCTCCAGATGTTCCACCTCCTGTCTGTAGCTGGACTCATCATTGTTTGTGATGCATCCCACCACCGCTGTATCATCTGCAAACTTAACAATATGACAGCCTGGAAGTGTGGCTGTACAATCATATGTGAGCAGAGTGAACAGAAGGGGGCTCAGCACACATCCCTGAGGAGAGCCAGTGCTGAGGGTTATGGTGGAGGAGGAGAAGTTGTGGATCTTCACGGACTGTGGTCTGTCTGTTAAGAAGTCTAGTATCCAGTTACAAATAGAGGGGCTTAGTCCAAGTGTAGATAGTTTGTCTATCAGAGTTTGGGGGATCATGGTGTTGAAGGCAGATGTGAAGTCCACAAAGAGCAGACGCACGTATGAGTCCTTCTGATCCAGGTGGGTGAGAGCAGTGTGGACCACGGAAGAAATGGCGTCCTCTGTTGATCGGTTCTCACGGTATGCGTATTGATGAGGGTCCTCATTGATGTTGACGGTTGCCTTGATGTGGGACATGACCAGTTTCTCAAAACATTTAGCGACTATCGGGGTGAGGGCCACCGGTCTATAGTCATTCAGACCAGTCACTGTGGAGCTCTTTGGGACTGGGATGATGGTCGCGGTCTTCAGGCAGGTGGGAACTGACTCCAGTGCAAGTGAGGTGGTGAAGATGTCAGCCAGCACCTCACAGAGCTGGTCCGCACATTCCTTCAGAACTTTCCCTGGGATGTTGTCTGGTCCGGTTGCTTTATGAGGATTAATCTTTCTGAGACTGCCTCTCACTTCTGCTGCGGACACCCTGAGATGCTCTTCATCTGGTGATGAAGTGAGTCTGGTGCTAGCAGGTCTGTTTGGATCATCAAAACGTGCATAAAACTTATGTTTAAAACTTATATGTGGTCTCCTTTAAGGTAACAAGGCTTTTTTTATTGTAAAACTATCTTTAACCCTAAAGTATTACATTTTATGGTGACTGCCTGTTCCACACATCTTTTACAAACATCAGCAGTCTTATCAGGTGTCAACAACAGTAAAGAAAAGGCAATTAACAGCTTACACTGTTATTTAACATTATTTGGTTCCACCTTCTTTAACATGTAGCTGTATTTAGATTTATTTTGCTGCAAATAGATTACTGTGCTGACAGATGGTTTAGCTATACAAAAATTAAGAAGTACAACTTGATGCTATGAAGTTGCCATGGGTAGATTACTTGTTTCACACCAGTGTTCAAAAGTCTACGGTTCATATTAATTATTAAAATACCTGAAAAGGGAGGATTTATTTAGTTTATCATTCCTTCCCTCCACATCCATCCACTTCATCTCTCCATCCATCCATCCATCCATCCATCCATCCATCCATCCATCCATCCATCCATCCATCCATCCATCCATCCATCCTCTTCAGTTTGTTCCAAAGTCAGGTCTCGGGGGCAGCATCTTGAGCAGGGAGGTCCAGACTTCTCTCTCCACAGCCTCTTACAGCTCTTCCAGGAGGACTCAAGGTGTTCCCAGGTCAACAGATAGATGTAGTCTCTCCAGTGTGTCCTGGGTCTTCCCCAGGGTCTCCTCCCAGTCAAACATACCTGAACCACCTCAACAGTCTCCTCTCGATGTGGAGGAGCAGTGGTTCTACTCTGAGTCTCTCCTGATAACTGAACTTCTCAGCCTGTCTCTAAGAGAGTCCAGCTACTCTGCAGAGGAAACTAATTTAACCTCCTGTATCCATGATCTCATTCTTTCAGTCTCTACCCAGAGTTCAAGACCAGAGGTGAGGGTAGGAACATAGACTGACCGGTAAACAGAGCTTTGCCTTACAACTCCACTCCCTCTTCACCACAATGGACAGGCACAGAGTCCACAATACTGCAGATGCTGCGCCAATCGGTCCGTCAATCTCACGCTGCATGCTTCTCTCACTAGTGAACAAAACTCAAGTTACATGAACTCCTCCACTTGAGGCAAAACCTCAACCTGAAAATAGCTTTTTTTTCCATTCAACTTTTATTTTATCATATCAACTTTTATTGGGCAGCACGGTGGCACAACTGGTAGAGCTGCTGCCTCTCAGCGAGAAGGTTGCCGGTTCAAATCCCGGTCCGGGGCCTTTCTGGGTGGAGTTTGCATGTTCTCCCCGTGCATGCGTGGGTTTCCTCCGGGTACTCCGGTTTCCTCCCACAGACCAAAAAACATGCTTGTTAGGCTGATTGGTGACTCTAAATTGACCCTAGGTGTGAGTGAGACAGGTCCCTCTTGTAAATGAGTCCCCGTGACTCAACGAGGCTAGCCTGTATAAATAAAGGTTGAATGAATGAATTTATACAGATAAATTACATTGAGCCTCGAAGACTCATTTAGCAATCCCACCTTTTTCAGTTGAGGACCATGGCCTCAGATTTGGAGGTGCTGATTCTCTTTCCAACTGCTACACACTGCTGCGAATCGCTCCAGTGAGAGCTGAAGATCACGGCACAATGACGTCAACAAAACCACATCATTTGCAAAGAGCAAGAGATGGAATCCTGAGCCCCCTGGCTGCTCTGAGAAATGCTGTCCATAAAAGTTATGAACAGAATTGGTGACAATGTGCAGCCCTGGTGGAGTCCAACTCCCACCCTGAAGGGGTCCGACTAACAAACCAGATTCCAAAAAAGTTGGGACACTAAACAAATTGTGAATAAAAACTGAATGCAATGATGTGGAGGTGCCAACATCTAATATTTTATTCAGAATAGAACACAAATCACACATCAAAAGTTTAAACTTGTAATGGTCACTGATCAATTTATACAGCGTTAGATTTATTTCCATTTATTTTCATTGGTTTCCTTATCTTGTTATATTATCTACGCTGCAAATATGACCATTTATTATTAATTATTGTCTCCTGCAAGGTAACAAGTGTGTTCCAAATGAAAGTTTGAACTTGTTTATTTGTTTGTGTAAATTGTTTTGTAATAATATGTTTTGGAGACGGTGGGGGAGTGGACTTAAAAGGAGGAGGAAGTGACGGCGCTTGCTCTCTCTCTCTCTCTGACTCACCTGGGAGTGCGCACCTGCTGAGAAGGATTTTGGCGTGAGGCCGTTGCCCTGTGGACTGCCTGTGGACTGTGGATTACCTTGAGTTGGGATCGCTGTGGATTAGTAAATTTCTCCTTACCCAGGACTGCAGGGGAGGCACGCTAAAAGGACCTTGAGACTCTGGTGAGATTGTTTCTTTTTATTTCGGCGCGCCGACGCCTGGATGGATTGAGTGGGCGTTTCCTCATCTCACTTCAAACAAACTTTTTATCTGAGAGAGCATTTGGACTGAAAGTTGGTGCAGTTTGGGTTTTAATTTGGTTTATGGGGTTTGTCTGCAGCTATGTAGATGTTGGGAATGCTGCAGATATGTAAATGGTGGGGGAATGAAGCGTTCGGGTTTGTTTATGTGCACAACTGATTTGTTTGTTTAAATTGGGTATTAAATGTCATCACATGGCTAATATCAATAGATGTTTATGAGAGTTTTCTTGTATGTGGGGTGAATTATTTTTCTGTTTACTGGTTTATGCTTTCTGCTCAACCTTTATACGTTTTAAGCGCCGTCAGCTCCAGGCACTGCCCCTGACTAATTTAGCGTATGTAATAATTAGTCCCCTTTTATCCTAGCGGTGGGGGGCAGGTTGTTATATTTGGTGGCCCGTATGGGGAGCTAGTGTTCTTGTGGAGTTAGGCTGCTATGTATATTTTTTGGTTGTTTGAAGTAAAGCTAAATTAATTTAGACATAAGTATTTTACTTCATAGCCTCTCAGTTGGTTTTGTTTTTCATTTACAAATATTGTAGGCCCAAATTAGTGTCTATATTTTTTTGGTGTAGGGAAAGTATGTGGTGGATTGTTGGAATAGTGGCTTAAATGCAAGTTGTTGTTTTTTGATATTGTGAATTCAGCATATTTTATATACATGACACCAATACATGTACATATATCATACAAATACTGATTTGTTGCATACAGCATCAGATTTCAGCGCCTGGAGGCCCTTAACTCAAACTATGTCAGCTTCAAATCATTCAGATTCCTCCTCTGAGGAGTCTGCGTCTAATCAGCATTCAGCACCCTTAGGGAAATTCGACCGGCATGTTACAGTCAGGCTACAGCCAGACAATCCTGATGTAACCCACTTATCCTCCATGCTCAGTAGCATGTATCTAGACCCATCAGTGGTTCAAGCAGATGCTGGGATTAACACCGAAACTGAGACATTAGCAGAACAACTCTCGGACCTCCAGCAGAAAGTTGAAGCCTTGGAACAACGCCTCCGAGATGCGATTGACAGCACCCTCCATCGTGAGGAGGGACTCAGGGCTGCTATTGACTCCTCTGCTGTTTTAATAAAGGAATACGTAGAGCACCACCTCCAGAAGTTGGACCAAGAGGTTGGGGCCTGTCTCAAGCGTAGGGATAAACGCTGGTCGGAGGAACTAAATCAAACGGTCCGCAAAGGTGCTCTCTCTTGGGGGCCGTCCACGTATTCAACTCCAGTTGCTCATGGGCCCATTGGTGGACTGGCTGGGGAGAGAGACGCTAGCCAGTCATCCCATTATGCTGCTGCCAGACCCCCTATTAAGATGGACTTTCCTCAGTTTGGGGAATCCCGCAGCACCTCAGATGTGACTGATTTTATAGAGCAGTGTGAGAACTTCTTAACTCTCAGACCCTTGTCAGATGTGGAGCTCCTAGGCACACTAAACACTGTTCTGAAAGGACCCGCACGCAGCTGGTGGCTGGCGACACGGACAAAAATAAAAGATTGGGATGACTTTAAGGCTGCATTCCTGGAAGCCTTCCTGCCTACCGACTACCATGCTGAAATAGAGGAACAGCTCCGCTCAAACGTTCAAGCACCAAACCAGTGTGTGAGGGACTTTGCTTATGACCATCGAGCCCTGTGCTTAAAGTGGAGTCCGGACATGGCTGAACAAGAAATTGTCCGCAGAATATTGAGTGCCTGCAACCCCAGACTGGCCAGTGGTCTAAGAGGCATCGTAACTACGGTGGAACAACTTGTGAAAGTGGGGTCGCTGATTGAAAGGGATTGGAGCAACTCCCGGGAATACTGGAGTAGAGTACAGCAGGCCCATCCTTCGGACAGATCAAAGAGAACAGGAAGAAAGACTGAGCACAGCCAAGCCCGGGGACATGGAGGAGATGTGGCCATAGTTCAAGCGGTACTGTCCCTGCTGGTGGTTCCTGTAACTATTCGGGGAACTACAGGAGATGCTGTCCTCGACTCTGGATGTACTTATTCCCTCATGAAACAAAGCCTGTGGAAGAGGATAAGAACACCTGGTGAAACCCTGAGTAGAAGTGAAGTACCGAAGTTTGTCATGGCTAATGGACAAGAAAGTCAAGCAGAGGGAAAAACTGTCCTACTACTAGGATTTCATGACATCCACATCACCATCCCTGTGCATGTCATAAAGGATGAACAACTATGTATGCCATTGCTACTTGGGTTGGACTTTATGAATGCCAGTCAGATCGTCCTTAAGCCACATCTCAGGAGTTATGGGCTGCCGGATGGAATGGAATACATATTCAAGGTCAGATCACGAGATGAGCTGTGTTGGAAGGATGCACAGTTATATGTCAATTTTTACCTGGCTGTGGTGGAAGACTCACAGGCTAAAACACCTGCTGTCCCTCTTTTGGAAGACCAGCCTGAAGAGGTGCGGCCGCTACTGCAGAAGTGGCCCACTGTTTGGACAGAGACTGTTGGAGCCACCGAGATAATTAGCCACCACATTGTGACATCCGACGAGCTTCCTGTGAGACGCCGAGCTTACAGAGTGTCACCCCAAAAACAAGCTGTTATTGAAGCTGAACTGGAAAAAATGCTGCAAAACAACATAATTGAACCATCAACGTCACCATGGGCAGCGCCGGTGGTGTTGGTGCCACGGAAGGACGGCACACCACGCTTTTGTGTGGATTTTCGTGGACTCAATGCAAAGACTCTTCATGATGCATATCCTATGCCACTGGTACACGAGATCCTAGAGTCTCTGCGAGGTGCTCAAATTTTCAGTTCTTTAGATCTCAAGAGTGGCTATTGGCAGGTCGCTATGAGCAAAGAGAGCAAGAAAAAAACAGCCATGATTACTCACAAAGGGTTGTACCAGTTTAAGGTAATGCCTTTCGGCCTGAGGAACGCCGGCGCCACCTTCCAGCGATTAATGGAAACAGTTCTGGGAGAACTAAAAGGAAAAAACTGTTTTGTTTACATCGATGACATCATCGTGTTCTCTAACACCATTGAGCAACATCTGCAAGATCTCGAGGCTGTGTTTAAGAAACTCCATGATGCTCATCTCACCTTAAACATAAAGAAATGTTGTCTGTTTCAGTCCAGTCTCAGATTCCTCGGCCATGTGGTCTCTGGAAAAGGAGTGGAGGTAGACCCAAGTAAAATCCAGGCCATCTCTAACTACCCACCTCCTACTGACTTAAAGGGTCTGCAAAGGTTTCTCGGCTTAGTGGGTTGGTACCACAAATTTATACCAAGACTGGCAGACTTGGTTGCTCCCCTAAATAATCTAAAAAAGAAGAATGTACCTTGGGAGTGGTCATCAGAGTGTCAAGCATCATTCGAACACCTCAAAACACTGCTGCAATCTCCACCAGTCCTTGCTCAGCCACAGTCACACCTTGGCTTCCAGGTACATTGTGATGCCAGCGATGTGGGATTGGGAGCTGTTCTGATGCAAATGGTGGAGGGAGAGGAGAAAGCCATTGCATTTGCCTCTAGAGGACTCCGTGGGGCTGAACTCCGTTATTCTACCTCTGAAAAGGAATGCCTAGCGGTTGTATGGGCAGTTGAAAAATGGCGCCACTATCTGGAAGGAGAGATGTTTGATGTGTTTACAGATCATGCTGCACTAGCCTGGGCATTTAACTGCCCAAAGACCTCATCCCGGCTTACTAGATGGACATTAAGGCTGCAAGCATTCACGTTTCGGGTGCATTACAAAAGAGGGTGCTGTAATGCTGTCCCTGATGCCCTGTCACGTGCACCACCTGGGCAGGAAGGTACCATCAATGTTGCTATGGCAAAAGACTACTGGATAGATCTCCCTAGCTCACTACAAGATATTGAGAGTGCCCAAAATATTGATTCTCTTTGCGTGGAGCTGGGACAAACCGTCACCCTTCCAAAGCCTGGACGAATACATCACGTTTATCAACAAGGTGTCTTATACCGGGGCGTTCCATCCAAATATGGTGGATTCAACTACCAACTGGTTGTCCCAGCCAATCTGGCAGCAAGTTTCCTCACCTACTACCATAACAGTCCAGTGGGAGGCCATTTGGGAAGGCTTAAAACCCTTCTAAGAATTTTGGAAGTGGCGTGGTGGCCAACTGTAAGGAAGGATGTATGGAGTCATGTCAGGGTTTGCCAAACTTGCCAAAAATACAAGGGCACTAACCAGAAGCCTGCTGGACATCTCGAGTCACCAGACGTTAGTGCACCAGGGGAAATGTTGGGGGTAGACTTCATGGGGCCATTCCCTCCTAGTAAAGCTAGGAACACTGTGTTGATGGTGGTGGTGGACTATTACTCCAAATGGGTGGAACTATTCCCTTTACGAGATGCCAAGACCCCTAAGGTGTGTCACATCCTCAGGAACGACATATTTACCCGCTGGGGGGTGCCTGCATATTTGGTGTCGGATAGAGGACCACAGTTTACCAGCCGCCTGTTAGCCAGTTTGTGCACTTCTTGGGGTGTAGTCCAAAAGCTGACCACTGCTTATCATCCTCAAACCAACCTCACGGAGAGAGTCAATCGGACCCTGAAGACCATGATTGCTTCATTTGTTGGACGTCAACACCAGGATTGGGACAGATGGCTCCCCGAGTTCAGGCTGGCTATAAACTCAGCAGTGCATGAGACCACTGGTGTTTCCCCAGCAATGTTGGCCCTCGGTCGTAAGTTAAAGGATCCTCTGGAGCGTCTCATTCACCAAGCACCTACACCAGACATGCCTACATATCATACATTGCATACACAAACACAAATACAAAAGGAAGTCAACAGACATGTGGGTCTGGCCAAAGCCCGACAAGCTAGGTATTATAATGCACGACGTAGGGATGTACACTTTACAGTCGGTGACCTAGTCTGGGTTAGGGCACACCCTTTGTCCAAAGCTTCGGCTAAGTTCTCTGCGAAACTCGCACCCAAATGGTCAGGGCCTGTGAGGGTAGAGAGGCAGCTTAGTCCTGTTACTTACCGTGTGTCAGGGATGACAGATAATAGTAAAGTTGATACGATCAACGTGGCCGACATGAAACCTTTCTACGGCCCCGATAAGCCGCTGGCTGGGGGGGGGGAATGTAATGGTCACTGATCAATTTATACAGCGTTAGATTTATTTCCATTTATTTTCATTGGTTTCCTTATCTTGTTATATTATCTACGCTGCAAATATGACCATTTATTATTAATTATTGTCTCCTGCAAGGTAACAAGTGTGTTCCAAATGAAAGTTTGAACTTGTTTATTTGTTTGTGTAAATTGTTTTGTAATAATATGTTTTGGAGACGGTGGGGGAGTGGACTTAAAAGGAGGAGGAAGTGACGGCGCTTGCTCTCTCTCTCTCTCTCTCTGACTCACCTGGGAGTGCGCACCTGCTGAGAAGGATTTTGGCGTGAGGCCGTTGCCCTGTGGACTGCCTGTGGACTGTGGATTACCTTGAGTTGGGATCGCTGTGGATTAGTAAATTTCTCCTTACCCAGGACTGCAGGGGAGGCACGCTAAAAGGACCTTGAGACTCTGGTGAGATTGTTTCTTTTTATTTCGGCGCGCCGACGCCTGGATGGATTGAGTGGGCGTTTCCTCATCTCACTTCAAACAAACTTTTTATCTGAGAGAGCATTTGGACTGAAAGTTGGTGCAGTTTGGGTTTTAATTTGGTTTATGGGGTTTGTCTGCAGCTATGTAGATGTTGGGAATGCTGCAGATATGTAAATGGTGGGGGAATGAAGCGTTCGGGTTTGTTTATGTGCACAACTGATTTGTTTGTTTAAATTGGGTATTAAATGTCATCACATGGCTAATATCAATAGATGTTTATGAGAGTTTTCTTGTATGTGGGGTGAATTATTTTTCTGTTTACTGGTTTATGCTTTCTGCTCAACCTTTATACGTTTTAAGCGCCGTCAGCTCCAGGCACTGCCCCTGACTAATTTAGCGTATGTAATAATTAGTCCCCTTTTATCCTAGCGGTGGGGGGCAGGTTGTTATAAACTGAGAGAATGTATAATTTTAAGGGAAAAATATGTTGATTCAAAATTTCAGGTGTCAACAAATCCCAAAAAAGTTGGGACAAGTCCATTTTTACCACTGTGTGGCATCCCCCCTTCTTCTTACAACACTCAACAGACGTCTGGGGACAGAGGAGACCAGTTTCTCAAGTTTAGAAATAGGAATGCTCTACATTCATGTCTAATACAGGCCTCTAACTGTTCAATCGTCTTGGGCCTTCTTTGTTGCACCTTCCTCTTTATGATGCACCAAATGTTCTCTATAGGTGAAAGATCTGGACTGCAGGCTGGACATTTCAGTACCGGATCCTTCTCCTACGTAGCCATGATGTTGTGATTGCTGCAGAATGTGGTCTGGCATTATCTTGTTGAAAAATGCAGGGTCTTCCCTGAAAGAGATGACGTCTAGATGGAGCATATGTTGTTCTAGAACCTGAACATAGTTCTCTGCATTAATGGTGCCTTTCCAGACATGCAAGCTGCCCATGCCACAAGCGCTCATGCAACCCCATACCATCAGTGATGCAGGCTTCTGAACGGAGCGTTGATAACAACTTGGGCTATCCTTGTCCTCTCTGGTCCAGATGACATGGCGTCCCAGTGTTCCATAAAGAACTTCAAATCGTGACTCATCTGACCACAGAACAGTCTTCCATTTTGCCACACTCCATTTTAAATGACCCCTGGCCCAGTGCAAACGTCTGAGCTTGTGGAGCTTGTTTAGAAATGGCTTCCTCTTTGCACTGTAGAGTTTCAGCTGCAACGGTGGATTGTGTTCACTGACAATGCTTTCTGGAAGTATTCCTGAGCCCATTCTGTTATTTCCTTGACAGTGGCATTCCTGTTTGAGGTGCAGTGACGTTTAAGGGCCCAGAGATCACGAGCATCCAGTAGAGTTTTACGGCCTTGACCCTTACGTACAGCGATTGTTCCATTGCATTGCTGAGGCAGGTTGAAACTTTAATTGAGTTGTTCTGCTTCACACTCTTTAATTTTGTTGTTGCGGATGGCTGATTCAGTGGCTGTGATCATCTCCACCATAGGAATTCTACTTGGCGCAACAGCAAAGTTCAGTCCCCTGGCAAGAATCTCTCTCTGACTGGGTGAGCTTCTGTCAGATAAATTCTTCACCCACTTTTCTGTTTCTGCCTGGATTATTGAGCATGCTTCAGGATATCTGTAGAAATAAAGTTGAATGAATACTAAACTAATAATGTAAAATATTACAGTACTCTAACTACTTTGCAAATCATTTGTTGCAGAATTGCTCAATCGCAGTTTTGTTTTAAGTACAAGACTGTACATGTACATAATACACCCCCCCCCCCAAAGTGCCACCATTTTGTAGTTTTTCTTAATTAAGCTTTCACTGTTGTAAGGATATATGCACTGGTCAGTTTTACTGACTGTACAATATTCCAGATGAAAGATTGAGTAGATTTTATCTGACACAAACTTATCATCAATATTGCCAGTCTAAAGAACTACGTTACCCAGAAGCAATCAGTTCACTTCCCGGAAGTCAACACTGCTCTTTTAACCACTTCTTTCTGCAAATGGAGGGAAAGTTTTGTAGCAAAGTCAGAATTTCTGTTGCTCACAGGACTTACAAGAAGGTCTCAAATAATTCTGAAGATGAACTCAACCTTCAAGTTGTATCTTCACTGCTGAGTAGCTGGGCTGCAGTTGATCCAGAATCAGTGTGACCCAGACCCTGAAAGCTGCAGATGACAAGACGGCTGCAGGGTTCAGTCACGTTCTGGTCGCACAGTGCTGGTCTGGACCGGGCCAGAGAGGTGGTGGATTAAATCCTAGGCAGCAGCGCGCACATCAAGCTGGATGGAGCGGTGGGCTTCAGTGATGCTGTACCGGGACTTTTTTCATCTATCGAGTCGGACTGGAACCGAGCCACTCCTGTACAACCGAGCCTGGTAAGTAAAACATTTGTAGCTCCTGTACATACACTGCCTGGCCAAACTAAAAGTTGCCTTAAAAAATAAATAAAAAGATCATACACTAATATTTCGTTGGACCACCTTTAGCTTTGATTATAGCATGCATTTGCTGCAAGATCACCAAGATCTTGCACTGATGACTAGACACTAGGCATGATGGGTGCATCACTTCACCTGCCTCTCTTCTTACCCTGATGTGCCCATCACTCTGGAACAGGGTCAATCTGGACTCATCAGACCACATGACCTTCTTTCATTGCTCCAGAGTCCGATCTTTATGCTCCCTAGCAAATTGAAGGTTTTTTCCAGTTAGCCTCACTGATTAATGGTTTTCTTAAGGCTACAGAGCTGTTCAGTCCCAGTCCCTTGAGTTCCCTTCTCACTGTGCGTGTGGAAATGCTCTTAATTTCACTATTAAACATATCTCTGAGTGCTACTGTTGTTTTTCTTCCATTTTATTTCACCAAAAGTTTAAGTGATCGCCGATCACGATCATTCAGGATGGTTTTCCAGCCACATTTCTTCCTTGAAGACGATGGGTCCCCACTATCCTTCCAGATTTTAATAATGCGTTGGACAGTTCTTAACCCAATTTTTGTAGTTTCGGCAATCTCCTTAGATCCAACAAAGTCCATGCTCAATAATCCAGGTATACAACCCAACAATTTTCAGTCAGGTCATCTGGACAGCTTCTTTTTTTGTTTGTGCTGAAACGTTTCACCTTCCAGTCACCTTAGATGTTTTCTCTGCTTGATGCCAATGATTTGACCCTTCTCAAACAGTTTGACATATTTTCCACGATCACGCCATGTGTCTTTGACATGGTTGTTTAAGAAATGAGAAGCAACTCAATGCACCAGTTGGGCTTAAAGAACTTGTTGCAGCTGAAAGATAATCGCCCATGCAGTCATTATCCAATAGGAAGCTCGTACCCATTTGTTTAGTTAAATCCAGGTGGAGACTTGTTTTGGGCAAGGCAGTGTAGAAGTACTGTATGTTGTTAAAATGAGTAGGTTTAAGAGTTTGGAGGACTGATTGTGGGCTTCATCGCTCCAGGATAGGTCTGCAGAAATGAACCGAGTTGGAATAAAACAAGAGTTGGACCAGAACCAGCGCTGTTGCTGTTCTGCAGAGTTACCAAGTAAAATTGCTAATATTGCTAATATTACGTGTGGGGTCCCACAAGGTTCGATGCTTGGTCCGAAGTTGTTTCTTTTGTACATAAATGATGTGGTGAATGTGTCGGGGCTGTTTAAGTGTGTTGTTTGCAGATGATACCACTTTTTTTTGTTTGGGAACAAATTTGGATCAAATGCTGAACATGATGGAAACAAAGTTTGTAAAAATACAGACTTGATTTGTGCTTAACAAATTATCGCTAAATTTGAAGGGGAAAAAAATATATGGTATTTAGTAATAGAAAAATCATAGTTGATGCTACATTTAAAATTAATAGTAATATAATTAGTAAAGTGAAGTGAAATTTTTGGGTGCAGTTATTGATGAGAACCTGACCTGGAAATCTCATCTTAATTATTTGAGAACAAAGATAGCCAGATCTATTGCTGTATTATATAAGGCTAAATAATTATTTAATGATAAAGCATTGCTTATATTATATAATGCTATAGTTCTTCCATATTTGACTTATTGTGTTGAAGTTTGGGGGAAGGCAATGCATGTAAAACATTTACAAATTATATTTTTATTTTACAGAAAAGAGCAATAAGAATCATCAAAGGAAAGCATTACACTCACCCATCTAACATATTATTTCATCAGTTAAATTTATTAAAGTTTTATGAACTGGTTGACTATGGAATTCTTCAGGTTATGTACAGAGCTCATACAAATTCCTTACCTCAAAATATTCAATCTTATTTTATTAAGAGAGTCAGTAATTACAAATTAAAAGGACTAGAAATGTTTGTGAAACCAAAGATTCGAACAAATTCAAAGGAACGATGCACATCAGTTCAAGGAATAAAACTGTGGAATGTTTTGGATAATAATTGTAAAAAAGCTTCCTCAATGTTTTTATTTAAGAAAATGGTAAAAAGTAGTTTATTGAAAAAATATGAAATTGTCTAGCATATTCTTATTGAAATTAGTTGTTCTTGGCACGAAGTCGGTTTTTGACTTATGTTATATACCGTAATGACTATTTATGTTTGAATGTATTTTATGTATTTTATTTCATAAGTATTTTCTTTTTTTGAAAAGGAGCAGATGTTCTAAGATTTTTTTCTTCTCTCTGCTGCCTTTCATTTTCTTTGTAAATTTTCTTTTTTGTTTTGTTTGAATAATTACTCAATTTTAACTGAAAATGAACAACGATAAAAAAAAATTGTAATGTATGTTGTTAAAATGGCATAGGTTTAAGATTTTAGAACATTACAAGAGTGTGGGAAAGGTTTCTAAATCCTTAATATAAAGTTTACTGTACTTGAACTACTATTCCTACTTGGCGGTTCTTTACTTTTCGCAGAGCTTCAGGGAATGGATCCCCCGCGATAAATGAGGGACTACTGTACGGTGTATTAAAACAGCAGCCCGAACATGAGTCTGTAGTAGATGATGGGTATGAATGAATACAACAGCAGTGTTTTCCCTACCACATACAAGCGGGGCACCCCGCCCCTGCCTGCCCTGCCATAATGCTAAGCCTCTTCCCTCACGCCGAGGGTTGTGTGGGTTTTTAAATGTCGTTAATACTGTACTTGAGAATAAAATACAATTTCATGAAGGGGGTTTTGTAGAGCAGACGTTAAATAAAGTGAGCCAATGATCGGTAGGTCGGCGGTTCGAATCCTCTGATGTGGGTGGGAAAGAGGAAGCACCCACTTTCCTCTGCCCCACTCAGGGCCCTTGAGCAAGGCCCTTAACTCCCTTTCCTAGATGGCAGCTCAACACGTGGATGCGGTAGCTCGGTGGTCGTGCCATGAAGGGCATCCTGTGTAGAACAATTGTTAAACCTTCGTGTGAGCTCACTCACTGTGGTGACTCCTGAAGAAAGGAACAGCGGAAGAAAAAAAAATCTATCAATCAATTTATTCACTCGATTAAAAAAAATCATCAGTTTACAAACACATTCTCTGACAACATATATTTACATGAGTGAAGATAGCCTGGCCCTCGCCTTCCTGCACAGCTCCGCTCAATTCTCATTTCCCTTCACTGCACAGTCTGGGACTTCTCCCATAGACAACGATTTCTCCGGCCGATTTATGACCGGACCAATCAGAGAACAGAAGGGGCAGAGTTTTTGTCCCCTAACCCACGCCCCCACCTGTCCCAGCGCAGCCAGCGAGCATTCGCATGTTCTCATTCAAAGCGATGCAGGACTGTTTTATATGTGACACGAATGTATTAAATTCCCCTTCTTAATCCCTTATCTGGAGTTTTCTTTAGTTTTTTTGCCAAAAGTCAAGTGATCGCTCGCTCCCTCCTCCTCCTCTCCCTCCGCTGATGCCTCAGGTTGTCACGAGAGAATTAAACTCTGGTTTTACGTTGCTGCCCGAGTCCCATCAGATTTCCTGGTCTTCTGGTGTGTTGGACCAGCGATCCATGGTTTTATTTTATTAGAACGTTTTATTAACATATAAACACAGAATATGCAAAGGCAGCGAGAGAAAATTCAGCAGGAGGCGGAGCTGAAGTCAAGTTCAGAAGACCACGGGGGAGCGCGCAGCCAACGAGCATTCGCATGTTCTCATTCAAAGCGATGCAGGACTGTTTTATATGTGACACAAATGTATTAATTTCCCCTTCTTAATCCCTTATCTGGAGTTTTCTTTTTTGCCAAAAGTAAGTGATCATCGCTCCCTCCTCCTCCTCCTCTCCCTCCGCTGAGTGAAATGAACAAGGAAATGACTGAGGTTGTCACGAGAGAATTTAACTCGTGTTCGTTGCTGCCCGAGTCCCATCAGATTTCCTGGTCTTCTGGTGTGTTGGACTAGCGATCCATGGTTTTATTTTATTAGAACGTTTTATTAACATATAAACACAGAATATGCAAAGGCAGCGAGAGAAAATTCAGCAGGAGGCGGAGCTGAAGTCAAGTTCAGAAGACCACAGGGGAGCAGCCATCAGCAGAGGCCACGCCTCCAGCAAGAATCGGTTCTCAATGGAGAAAGTCCAGACCCTAGTCCGAAGCGAAGTGAAGGACAAGGGTCTGGTTTTAACCAGGCTAGACTGAAGAGGGAGCAGGAAGAAGAAAATCTTGTATAGACCTGCCCCCTTTCTCAATAATTACAAAAATGTCGTGGCCGTATACATTAAATTAACAAAACAAGTTGCAAACAATATATTAACAATAACATATATAACAATATACCACTGTTCCCATTAACAACTCAAAGTTGTATAAGAGTTAATCGTTCTTTTTTTATAAAGTGTTTTGAATTGGTTTATTGTAGAGCAATTTTTAAACTCCTCATCCAAACTCTTCCATAGTTTTACTCCATGCACCGAAATGCACATTTGTTTTAAAGTAGTACGCACAGTTTTACTTTTGAAATCATACTTCCTTCTGTTAGTTCTATCACAAGAGCTTAAGACAAAGAACTTTTGTAAATTAAATGGCAATAATCTCTTTCTAGCTTTAAACATAATCAATAACATTTTTAAATCAACCAGATCCTTTAGTTTCAAAATATTTGATTGAATAAACAATTTATTTGTGTGTTCTCTGATGTCCACTTTATAAATAATTCTCATAACTTTCTTTTGTATGACAGATATCGGTTTAGTGTTTCGGTTTCGTGTGAGCTCACTCACTGTGGTGACTCCTGAAGAAAGGAACAGCGGAAGAAAAAAAAAATTACTAATGAAACAAATTTAAATGATTTATTAACTAAGGACATGCTGTATTTGTGCAAAATCTGTCCAGAGTTTAGGAAAAAGCTGCCACTGACTTAAATAATGCTTACTTCTGTTCTTTATTTAGACAGCATTTGCAGATTAAAGTTAAACCACTAATAAATATGTTAATGGTTATTAAAAATTTTGTCTCTGATTATTTTGACTTAAGAGCAGGACTGCATTAACGCCACAGTAAAAGTCCAGTAACGACAATGTTTAAACTTTGAAATAAACATCAAAATTCTAATCCTACAACGTACAATATTTGACTAAAGTTTTACCCACTTTTATAATAATCTAAATGGCCCATTAAAGCCGAGTCCAGCTCCTTTAAATCGAACGCTTTAGAGATGAAGGCGGTAGGCTGGGTCTGCTGAAGATGCTTGGCGATGACAGTGCAGACAGACTGATAGCTTGAACCACACTTGGTGCTCTCATCCTTCATGTTTTTTCCTTGCAGTCCACCTCACTGAGCAGGTGGCCGAGCTTTCTCCCCACCTCCTCCTCCCCATATGAACCCATCTCGTCATGCCCTTCTGAAAACATCCACCCTAAATGATTTATTTATATTCAGCAGCTTCTTCGTTCCATCTTGCCATCGTCTGGAATTGTGGGATATTGATAGTTTTCATCTTAATGGTACATTTCCCTTGCTGAGGGTACTGAGCAGGCAGCCGCCCCAGCCCTCCTAACACTCTGTCAGACGGGCGAGTAAACACTGTCAGCCCGCCTCTGCTGCACCCACACCTCCCTTCTCCAGCTGTTAGTTTATCTAGGGGCACAGGGTGATGGTGGGCCCGGCTGAGAAGAAGGCACACTAGATGTCATGCTTGAATGCTGAAAGAGGGTAAACCGAGGTGCCACTGAGCCTACTTTTGACAGGACAAGTAAAAAAATATATATATATTTTTTAGCGTCAGTCAGTAAGTGACAAATGACAGCAGATGGAGCAGATCTAAGATCACTTCCACCATGTCTTCTTATCAGATGAAGGAACCATTCTTTTAGATCACTCGTCAAAGCAGTGAAAGTGTTAGTACTTGTTTGTTACTACCCAAGGTCTACAGAAACATATAAACATATAAACTTGAAAACTGTGCTATTTAATTTTTATTCATCAAAGTTATTCCATCTCCCTGCTCCACTGACAATACACTGAGTTTGTAATGTCTGAAGCCAAATTTCCTCCCTTATAGTACATTAAAAAAACTAAAACTTAAAAGTTTCTGGAGTAATGTTTATTGTTTGAGCAGAAATCCTTCAATCTGATTTCAAGAATCAAACAAGCCTCACACTGAAGGATTTGATGGTACATTTGTAGTTTTTGAGTTGTGTTTTTCTAGACTGGAATTGAACAGGGAATGAAAGTAAACCTTAATGTTTTTGGTGAAAGATATTCAAGTGAGTAGGAGATGCATCGTGGAGAGGAACAGAAGGTGTTAAAAATATACATATTGTCCGAGGCAGTAAAGAGTGACAGACCCTGGCGAGTGAAGAAGCGATTTTATCCACCACCAGATGCAATGATTGTATTAGTCACCCCAGATTAATCTTCGGCCACAGCAATCATTTGAGACAATTATACTTTAAACTGTTTTACCATGGTGTGGATAGAAAGAGAAATGGAGTAGGGGTGGTCCTGAAGGAGGAGTTGGCAAAGAATGTAGTAGAGGTGAAGAGAGTGTCAGATAGGGTGATGTGTCTGAAGGTAGAAGTAGAAGGTCTGATGCTAAACATAGTCAGTGGTTATGCTCCACAGGTTGGATGTGATGGGGAGGAGAAAGATCTGGATGAAGTGATAGAGAGTATTCCCAGGGAGGAAAGAGTGGTGATTGGAGCAGACCTGAATGGACATGTTGGTGAAGGAAACAGAGGATGAGGAAGTGATGGGTAGGTTTGGTGTCAAGGAAAGAAACCAGGAAGGACAGATGGTGGTGGATTTTACCAAGAGAATGGAAATGGCTATAGTCAATACCTATTTCCAAAAGAGGGAGGAACATAGAGTGACCTATAAGAGTGGAGGAAGGAGTACACAGGTCGACTACATTCTGTGTAGAAGAGGAAACCTGAGGGAGATTGGAGACTGTAAGGTTGTAGCAGGGGAGAGCGTGGCCAGACAGCATCGGATGGTTGTGTGTAGAATGACTGTTGTTGTAAGAAGAGAAAAAGAGTAAAATCAGAGAAGAAGACCAAATGGTGGAAGATGAAGAAGGAAGAATGTTGTGAGGAATTCAGAGACGAGCTGTTAAAGGCTCTGGGTGGTAAGAAAGAGCTTCAAGTGACTGAACTACTACAACAACAACATAATAATAATAATCATTTTATTTAAAAGCGCCTTTCAGGACACCTAAGGACACTTAACAAACCAACACAGTGTAATACAGATCAAACATTATCAGCGACAAATTGAAATAATAAGATAATAATAATAAATAATATAATAATAGATAATAATAATAATAGATAATAATAATAATAATAGATAATAAATAAATAATAAGAATAAACACTGCAAAATGTCACATCATACTGATACTGATCTGTTTCTTGTTGCTGCGTTCATCTGTGACCATCTGCTCATGTTCGTGCTGCTGTTTATAATGATGTTTTTCTACTACATTAGGGCTTAGTGTATTACTAGCTGATGTCTCTCTTAGTTAATCCTAGATGTTATTATTGTTTTTCTCTTGCATTTGTTGTTGGATGTAACTGGGACCCTGTGTACATAATCTCGTTTTCAACACATGTACTACATGCGGTGCAAATGACAATAAATTCTCTCTGACTCTGACTCTGACTCTGAAATATAAAATACATAAAGATTATAAAATGCAAAATAATAAAAATACATTTAGTAAAGTTAATGATAAGCTAGTCTTAAGAGATGTGTTTTCAGAGCAGTCTTGAACAGAGAAAGGGAGGTGGTGTTTCGAAGGTCTGGCGGTAGGGCGTTCCAGAGGTGAGGGGCAGAGCAGGTGAAGGCCCTGCTCCCCATGGTGGAGAGGCGGGCAGAGGGTACATGGAGATGTAGTGAAGAGGAGGATCTGAGAGAGCGTGATGGGATGGAGATTTGTAGGAGGTCAGATAGATAAGGAGGGGCAAGGTTGTGGATAGATTTGAACGTGAGGAGTAGAATTTTGAAGATGATGCGTGATTTAACCGGGAGCCAGTGGAGCTGCTGCAGGACAGGAGTGATGTGGTTATAGTAGGAGGTTTGAGTGATGACACGGGCAGCTGAGTTCTGGACCATCTGTAACTTGTGGAGAGATTTGTTGGGGAGGCCGTAGAGAAGGGAGTTGCAGTAATCGATACGGGAAGTCACAAGACTGTGCACCAGGATGGCTGTGGAGCGGGGTGAGAGAGAAGGACGGAGACGGTTAATATTACGGAGGTGGAAATAGGCAAACAGAGTAATATTGTTGATGTGTGAAGTGAAGGAGAGAGTGATGTTGAGGATGACACTGAGACTCTTGACCTGAGGGGAGGGGGATAGCAGAGAGTTGTTAAGGGGGACGAGAGGATGTTCTGATTTTGAAATAGCGGTAACAACAGTAATAGACTATATGCCATGGACTTCCGTTCCAGCACTTCCGCCGTCATTATACAGACGGCGCACTTCCGGTTAGCGGGAAAGACACAAACATACATGACTAAATACAATTAATAAAACATCTGCATACACACCAATAATAACTCTATACACATAAATCCATATAAAATTATGGCGACATTCCCCCTACGGGATAGCCGCGATAAATTTTCGCCCAAATCCCCCCTCGGAACAGCTGTACCCACCGGTGGACGGACACAACGGAACTCACTTGTAGTGCCAGTAGCTCGCAGCCGCTTCCCGTTTCGGGTTGTTGTCATGGTCTGCTACTAATGGTAAATGGAGCTTATTTATATAGCGCTTTCTAGCCCCCTGTGAGGAGCCCCAAAGCGCTTTACAATACCAACCATCCACCCATTCATACACGCATTCATACACCGGTAGCGGCAGACTGCCATGCAAGGCGCCTTTCCAGTCCTACAGGGAGCAACTTGGGGTTAAGTGTCTTGCCCAGGGACACAACGACACATGGTGTGGGGAACCGGTATTCGAACCTCCAACCTTCCGATCGGGGGACGACTGCCATTACCACTACGCCACGGCCGCCCTAAGAGCTAACGCTAACAACAACGGCAGTGGATGGGAACCGGAAGCGGCGGATGTGGGTTGCATTTTACCGGAAGTACGTCACGACCCCCCGTGGCATATAGTCTATTAGAGAGACAGGTAGGAAGGTACTTGGTGTGTCATCTGGACAGAGAATGGATGATAAGGAAACCTGGTGGTGGAATAGTGAAGTGCAGGACGCCATTCAAAGAAAGAGATTAGCCAAGAAGAAATATGACAGTGAGAGGACTGAAGAGAGGAGACAGGAATATAAGGAGATGGGACATAGAGCAAAGAGGGAAGTAGCTAAGGCAAAGCAGAGGGTGTACAATAATAATAATAATAATAATAATGAATATTTCAATTTATAATGCACTT
>JBBPBX010028869.1:15105-36262 GCA_038048925.1 Garcialebias charrua | reverse complement strand
GAGACATATTGGACAAGAAGTCATGTGCTGTTGGGCTACTGGGAAAGTCCATCTCCATCCATCCATCCATCCATCATCTTTACCCGTTTCTTCCATTTTGGGTCACGGGGGTCGCCGGTGCCCATATCCAGCAATCACAGTGCAAGGGGCAGGGTGCACCCTGGACAGGTCGCAAGTCCATCACAGGGCCACATATAGAGACAAACGAGACAAACAACCATTTATTCTCTCACTCACACCTAGGGACAATTTAGAGCTACCAATACCAATTTGGTCTGTGGGAAAGTCATTCTTAATAAAATTAATAAAACTTAGCAGGTTTCTCATCAGGAGGTGACACCATATTGGGTTCCCCCATACTCACTTGTAATATAGGTATCAAAAATAATCATGAATGATTTTCAAACACTTACCTGGTAAAGGGTTTGCCTTTTCTTTAAAGGGAAAGTCACGAGCCTGTTCACAGCCCTGCAGTGCTGTTGGCAGCATGAACTTCGCACACAGCTTGCAAATGAATTTTAACATCTGCAACACAGACATTTACAAATGTAAGACAGTGGGTAAAATGTGCTGTACAAACTCCCGGCATTTAGCAGCAAATTTTAGACATTTTAGAATCCTATAAAGAATTGAAATGGTTAATGGTCATGTTGGTTTAATAAATGTACACAGTTAACAAGATACCATTATTTACTTGTGTTTATTCTTAATTTTCAATTCAATCTGACCTGCTCTTGGTGCTGCTAGGCAGACATCATTTAGCACGTTTGGCTATAATCCTGCACTTTATTTCCCTTTCCCTAGTTTCTCTGCTGCATCCAACTTGTTTTTCCTTACTTTCTAACATGTTTGATATTAATGTAATTTAACCACTCACCTTTCCTTTCTTTTTCTTCAATTTGGGAAGAGTCAGAGCACACACACCACCTGCTTCGTCAGTAACTTTCTGCTTCGTGCAAACTCACTGTCTGCAAACTGTTTACAGGTAGATAGAAGGTTGGAGCAAAAACACGGACTGGATAACAACGTGGATGTTCTCGTGCAGAACACCAAGGGTTGTGGTGAAAACTTGGAGCGGATTCACGTATTTTCCCAATACGGAAGTGGAACGGAGTTGAGATTTTGACGTTTGTCAGTTCTCAGCGTGAGAAATGTTAATGCGGCGTGAGAGCGTGTGAAACCCCTCGAATGCGTGTGTCTCACGGTCATTGCGTGAGAGTTGGCAGCCCTGATAAAACACATGTTAGCACTGGAAGCTGTAATGCAGGGGTGCTCACACTTTTTCAGCATGCGAGCTACTTATAAAACAACCAATTCAAAATGATCTACCCAATACAAAAATGCAAAACATATAATTATCTTCAAATGTATTAAGGATTCTTTTTATGCACAATGTATGTTGATGTACCTTGCATAACTGAATAAGCCAATATTGCACAACACACATAATAAATCAGGGGTCACCAACGGGGTGCCCGCGGGCACCTGGTCTCCCGCAGGGACCACATGAGGTGCCGGTGGTGGTGACAGCAATATAGATTTTTATTTATTTATTTTAAAAAATATGGTAGAAACTGATCCCCACCCCCCTTCTTTATAAGAATCTGGTCTTTTACTTTAATAAATGTTAAAAAATAATTAGATTTTTTTACTTAACGTCATCTCTACAAAAGCCCCCTCCAGCAAATCTAAAGTGGTCCACAGGCCACCAGTTGATAACCACAGTTGTAGCAGGTTGTTTTGGCTCCGGACATGTTTAATTTAATGAACAAAGGCATAAAAATGGCTCTTGTGGTACAGAGAGATTTAATGTATACAGCGGTGCTTATGCATTTATGTTACAGACTGTCAGTGAACGCACCGCGAAAGAGTGTGACGCAAGCGCGCAGGTACAAGACAGGGAGCGGAAAAGTGCAGAGAACGGAGAGTAGTCAAGGTTATGCTGTATGAAAAGTGTCTCTTATGATTTGAATAATAAAGCGACGCCAACTCCCAACCAGTATGTTTCTTAAGCGTGCAGAGAAACATCACAGCGTCACTCACCTGGAATGATGCTTCAGTGGCGGTTTTTGCTTTTGAAGTTGGGTGAGTTTTCGCTTGTATGTTTTGCTGCGCTTCACCTTCGCACCGTTGTTTTTACACATGAGCGGTGACCTAAAGCTCGTCATCTGATTGGTTTCCCTGTATGTCAATCAAGTGACAGGGTGTTTGATAGGCTGACAATTTTTTAATGTCACGCCGCGATCGACCGGTAGATCGTGATCGACATTATGAGCACCCCTGTTTTAAGGGATGGAAGCCTACTTATCATTTGTAAGAATGCTGAACAAAAGAATAAGGCTTTCAAATTACAAACATTGTGTAAAAAAAGAAGTATTGGAAAGAAAGATTGTTGAGGAAGAAAGAAGAACAAGAGGAGTAATATCAGGGATTCCTGTAGGAGAAAACTTGGAGGAGTTAAAGAAAATAATCAAAGGAGGAGAGATTACAGGCATTAAGCGATTGCAAGCTTATAGGAATGGGGAGAAAGTGGACAGTACATCTGTCCTACTGTATTTCAAGGACAGAGTTCTACCTGATAAAGTGATGATCGGTTACATGAGCCTTAATGTAAGGGCTTATATTCCACCACCTCTCAGATGTTATAAATGTCAAAGATATGGACATATTGCAAACGTTTGTAAAGGGAAACAGAGATGTGGTAGATGTGGAGGGGACCATTCATATGGTGAGTGTGGAAATAATCCTGTGAAATGTTGTAACTGTGGAGGAAGTCACATTGCAGCATACGCAGGATGCATGGTGAGAAAAGAGGCAGCTGAAATTCAAAAAGTTAAAACTGATAAGAAAATTACTTATGCTGAAGCAGTGAAAGAGGTGAAAAATAAAGATATTGCTTCAAAAACAAATAATGAAAAAATAAGAGTGGCAGATAATAATCAATGTAATATCACATTAGAAAAATTGATTCCCTTTCTAGCATATATCATAAATTGCTCAGAACAAGTAAGAACTAAAACTGAAAAAAATAAAAAAATCATAGTAAAAGCCGCTACAAAATTTTTTAATGTCAAAGATTTATCTTGGAAAAACATCCATGATGAACTTAGACATGGTGAAGGATCATCTGAAACTGAGACTTCTAAAATTATCACATGATTCTACTATTACAATGGAACGCTCGCAGTCTAATAGCAAATGGTCAAGAATTTAAAAGATTTATTAATAATATAAACACAAAACCAGATATAATATGCATTCAAGAAACATGGCTCAAACCATCGTTGCAGTTCATCCATCCATCCATCCATCTTCTTCCGCTTATCCGGGGTCGGGTCGCGGGGGTAGCAGCCTAAGTAGGGAGGCCCAGACTTCCCTCTCCCCAGCCACTTGGAGCAGCTCCTCCGGGGGAATCCCAAGGCGTTCCCAGGCCAGCCGAGAAACATAGTCCCTCCAGCGCGTCCTGGGTCTTCCTCTGGGTCTCCTCCCGGTGGGACATGCCCGGAACACCTCACCAGGGAGGCGTCCAGGAGGCATCCTAACCAGATGCCCGAGCCACCTCAACTGGCTCCTCTCGATGTGGAGAAGCAGCGGCTCTACTCCGAGTCCCTCCCGGATGACTGAGCTTCTCACCCTATCTCTAAGGGAGAGTCCAGCCACCCTGCGGAGAAAACTCATTTCAGCCGCTTGTATCCGAGATCTTGTTCTTTCGGTCATAACCCAAAGCTCATGACCATAGATGAGGGTGGGAACGTAGATCGATCGGTAAATTGAGAGCTTTGCCTTTTGACTCAGCTCTCTCTTCACCACGACAGACCGGTACAGCGCCCGCTTCACTGCGGATGCTGCACCTATCCGCCTATCGATCTCACGCTCCAGTTTTCCCTCATTCGTGAACAAGATCCCGAGATACTTAAACTCCTCCACTTGGGTAAGGACCTCCTCCCCGACCCGGAGAGGGCACGCTACCCTTTTCCGGCTCAAGACCATGGCCTCGGATTTGGAGGAACTGATCCTCATCCCGGCCGCATCACATTCAGCTGCAAACCGCTCCAGCGAAAGCTGTAGATCACGAGCTGATGAAGCCAATAGGACCACATCATCTGCAAAAAACAGAGAAGCGATTCTAAGGCCACCAAAACGGATCCTCTCAACACCTTGGCTGCGCCTAGAAATTCTGTCCATAAAAGTTATAAACAGAATCGGTGACAAAGGGCAACCTTGGCGGAGTCCAACTCTCACCGGAAACGAGCCTGACTTACTGCCGGCAATGCGGACCAAGCTCTGACACCGGTCGTACAGGGACCTAACAGCCCATATCAATGGGCCTGGTACCCCATACTCCCGGAGTACCCGCCACAGAACCCCCCGAGGGACGCGGTCGAATGCCTTTTCCAAGTCTACAAAGCACATGTAAACTGGTTGGGCAAACTCCGCAGGGTGTCTGGACTCTCCCTTAGAGATAGGGTGAGAAGCTCGGTCATCCGGGAGGGACTCGGAGTAGAGCCGCTGCTTCTCCACATCGAGAGGAGCCAGTTGAGGTGGCTCGGGCATCTGGTTAGGATGCCTCCTGGACGCCTCCCTGGTGAGGTGTTCCGGGCATGTCCCACCGGGAGGAGGCCCAGAGGAAGACCCAGGACACGCTGGAGGGACTATGTTTCTCGGCTGGCCTGGGAACGCCTTGGGATTCCCCCAGAGGAGCTGCTCCAAGTGGCTGGGGAGAGGGAAGTCTGGGCCTCCCTACTTAGGCTGCTACCCCCGCGACCCGACCCCGGATAAGCGGAAGAAAATGGATGGATGGATGGATGGATGGACGGGGTGAGGGCCACCAGTCTATAGTCATTCAGACCAGTCACTGTGGAGCTCTTTGGGACTGGGATGATGGTCGCGGTCTTCAGGCAGGTGGGAACTGACTCCAGTGCAAGTGAGGTGGTGAAGATGTCAGCCAGCACCTCACAGAGCTGGTCCGCACATTCCTTCAGAACTTTCCCTGGGATGTTGTCTGGTCCGGTTGCTTTATGAGGATTAATCTTTCTGAGACTGCCTCTCACTTCTGCTGCGGACACCCTGAGATGCTCTTCAGCTGAATTAAAAAGAAAAAAACGGTAGTGTCGTTGCCTCTCTGCTGCAAAGCGGGCACGCACAACCAGCGAAACGCTGCATTTCTTTCAAATTTAACAAGATAAACACCTAAAAAATATATTTGTTTGCTGACGTAGTAAAGGTGTGTCTGAGCTGAACTTTTCCTTAATAAATGCACGTAATGGTCAAATCAGCTGAATTTAAAAAATAGTTTCGCTGCCTTGCTGCAAAGAATGCACACACGAGGAGTCGGTGCATTTCTTAGAACTTTAACAAAAACGTTTATTTGTTTGCTGACATTATAGTAAATGTGTGTCTGAGCTGAACTTTTCTTAATAAATGCACTTTGACAGTTAAAACCTGGCGAAATGAAGCAGACGAAATAAAGCGGCTTTAAAATTACTACACGCTCACCTGCCCATAATGATGACAGAAACACCTATTTATTTAATGTTTTTTATTCAAACTCGTTGAATTCTTCATCCTCTGTTTCGCTGGTGAAGAGTTTTGCCAACCCCTGAGGACCCGGTAGTTGATGCAGCTCAAAGAACTGCCTCCTCTTCCTCCTACATGTCCAGCAAACATCCTGGCCTTCCTGAACCCCGACTGGATGGATTCTTTAGTGGTTGAGGTCCACACTTTATTCATCCATCCCAGGACCTGCTGAAACGTTGCATGGCACATCCGTCCTGTAGCCGTGAAGCTGTGCTCTCTGTCCACCATCCACTCCTCCCAAAGGCGGCGCAGAGCTGCTTTGAAGTTCCGGTTCACAGAAATGTCCAGAGGCTGCAGCACTTTTGCCTCCCAGGATGATGGCAGGAATGGAGTTAAACACTTTAATTTTATCTTTAAATTGCAGCATGATGTGCGCGCACACGCTGTCCATCCAGCAGGACTTTTTTTGCTCTAAAATATCTGTACACATACAGGTACACCGGTAGTCGTCAAAAGCGTAGAGGGCACTTTAGCGCCCCTAGCGGCCGAAAGTGGTACTGTTCCATATTTTTCAGTCATAATAAATGGAAACGGTCATATCTCAGCCAGAAATTGGTCTAAAAATATGGGGGAAAATCTGTAAATGCGTTGCTTCGTCGTGTAAGTTGCAGGACATGCAAATTAGGAAGTAAAAAAGTGACTTATACGCCAAAAAAATACGGTACTGTTCTTTTACATTTTATGGTTGGATGTAACTGGGACCCTGTGTACATAATCTCGTTTCATTACATATTCCACATGTGGTGTGAATGACAATAAAGAAATTCTGACTCTGACATTCCGTAAAGACATGTTGAACCGTTTCAGGGAGAACCGTTTCAGGGAGATTGCTGGTGCACTTGTCACATAGTCCTGTTGCATGCTTTCCAATTATTTAAAGAGATTTATTAAGGCCTGTGTGTCCTGTTCTAATGCAAGTAATTATTGATTCCTGTTTCTTCCTGTTTTCCTTGTATATCCTACCTTTTTCTGAATGTTGCGTAAATGTCTTCCTGTATCAGTAATGTCCCAGTTTTCCTGCCATATTTTCTTAATATATGTATTTATTATCATTTTACATTCAACTTTACATTTACACCACTATGCAAAAAACTCAGGACAGTGTTAGTTTTACTATTTTATGCTTATGTCTATTATTATATGTTTCAGTGTTTCAATGTTTAGATGTTTACTGTTGCACCGAGGGACTGAGAGAAATGCAATTTCGGTCCTGTGTATGTCCTGTACAGTACATATTGCAGATCTGACAATAAAGTTGACTTTGACTTTTGACTTTGACATTTGTTCACTCATTTTGATCACTTCGTCTTCCAGACCGGTGTAGCCTGGCCCTCGCCTTCCTGCACAGCTCCGCTCAATTCTCATTTCCCTTCACTGCTCAGTCTGGGACTTCTCTCATTAACAACCATTTCTCCAGTAGATTTTTGTTCGGACCAATCAGAGAACAGAAGGGACGGAGTTTTGGACCCTAAGCCACGCCCCCACCTGTCCCAGCGCGCAGAGCCCTATAAAAGGGCTCTGCCAGCGCGCAGTCAGCGAGCACCGGCATGTTCTCATTCAAAGCGATGCAAAGCGATGCAGAACTGTTTTATATGTGACACAAATTTATTAATTTCCCCTTCTTAATCCCTTATCTGGAGTTTTCTTTTGTTTTTTGGGCCAAAAGTCAAGTGATCGCTCGCGCCCAGCTCCTTCTTTCCCTCCGCTGAAATGAACAAGGAAATGGCTGTCACGAGAATTAAACTCGGGTTTTACGTTGCTGACAGAGTCCCATCAGATTTTCTGGTCTTCTGGTGAGCTGGACCAGCGATCCATGGTTTTATTGTATTTTATTAAAACGTTTTATTAACATATAAACACAGAATTTGCGCAGCGAGAGAAAAGCTGCAGCAGGAGGCGGAGCAGTTGTCAAGTTCACCAGAGCACGGGGGTGGCTCTGAGGGGAGGGAGCAGAATGCTTTCCCTGTTCAAAATATCCAATGGTTTTGTTCCTCAGCAGAGCCCACGCCTCCAGCAAGAATCGTTTTTCAATGGAAAGGTCCCAGACCCTTGTCTGAAGCGAAGTGAAGGACAGGGTGTGGTTTTAACCAGGCTAAGACCGGTGTTACACCAGCTCTGCTTCTTTTTTTCTTTTCCTCACTCATGGGGCAAGCACAGCGGACTATTCAGCCTATCTTGGCCATTGTTCTGAGGCAAACACATACATGTCACTCGTAGGCCACGTTTAGAAAAGCACGATTGACTGGAATTTCCAGCCAATCGTAAATCTGTTTCAGGACACTGATGATTTCAGGGTTCACAAAAAACTCCAACCGACAGTTGTGACAGGCTGACAACCGCGATTACAACCATACATTCACGGAATGGTCAAATTATTGTATTTTTTGCCTTTTTTTGAATTATTGATCGTACAGAGGGCAAAATTGTTGTGCAAATACAATAATTATTGTACACCACAAAACTGACCTGGAGAGAAGCAGGAAGCAGGGGGAGAGCACGCGGGTATGGGCTGAGTTTGCAGTGAGTGAGAGAAGGTGGGCCATGCGGGAGAAGAAAGAACAGCAGAGCCGGCTGATTTTCAAGTAGAACTATATCGTTCGTATCGAAATAATGTCACTTTATATTGCAAATAAAACTATTGAACTTTTAAAAATATCGCCCAACCCTAGTTTCTTTATTATATTTTGTTACTAGGGGTGTAACTGTACACGTGGGTGTATTGAACTGTTTCCACGTGCGTACCGTTTCGATTTTTTTTTCCACTCATTAAAATTTTTAACGGGAGATTATCCGCCGCGGAACTAAAGTTCGTAAGCTTGTTTCAGCACAGCGCTATTGTCTTGCAGCACGCGCAGCATTAGCAGCCTAGCATCTCGTTGCGGTCTCCTGTTTGGGAACATTATGGCTTTCTTCTTAAAGGACAAGTGAAAAAAATCCAAAGTTGTGTGTCGACATTGTTACATGAAGATTGGATCTGCAGTAGGCAACACGTCTAACTTGTTAACACTCTTGAAACATCATCATATGAATAGGGCTCGGCCATATCATATCGTTTACGATAATACCGGTAAAAAAATCTTCCCCAGGCAAAAAAAAAAAAAAAAGATATCCACCTTATTCCTGAGGGGGTCACTGTAGAAGCGATTATGTGTCTTACTTCCGTATCACACCGGAAGTAGAAGTTCTGCACTGTCTCCTTCGTTGTTTACTTGCTAATCTGTACGCGTCGTTGAAGTTCTGTTTTCTGTTATTTCGAGCTAATATTGTCACGAAGATGTCCTTGTGGAGCTCGGGTACCTGTTGCGCTGTTCGTGGCTGTACGAATAATCAGACGAAGCTGAATTTGTGGCTGCAACTAGTGTGTGTTGAACATGCTCCGAAAACAAAAACCTGCATCCTTCTTTGTGGCTGGGCTATGAGAAACCACCTGAAAAAAGACGCCGTATCCTCCAGAGGATCAAGAACACCAGTATGATTTAAGAGACAGCTTTTAGTTTGATTTTATGAAGTCAATGATTAAATGATACTAATATTTTCATGCATAACTGGCAAATAAACACACACACCTATATATGTATGTTGTGTGTGTTTATATATATATATATATATATATANTTTATATATAATCTAGGTGTGTGTGTGTTTATTTATATATAATCTAGGTGTGCGTGTGTGTTTATTTATATATAATCTAGGTGTGAGTGTGCATTTATATATATATATATATATATATATATATATATAATCTAGTGTGTGTGTGTTTGTGTGTGTGTTCATAAATGAACCCTAATGTTTGTATACTGTACTTTTACTTTCAGATGGGCTTGACGAGAGTGTGGAGCTGTGCTCAACACCACCACAGTCACATGCAGCATGACTGTTGGAATGTGGATTGACATAATGTCAGAACAAACCAAGGACCTTATTCTATGGTTGCCCCGTGAAACAATTAAAGCAACATGTTTTGCAGAAAGCTAAAAACTTGGACTCCAGAAGTGAATCATACAGTCACTACTATGCAAATAACGCTGTGAAATATTTATTGGCTGTTTCTCCCTCTGGAATAATCATGTTTATTTCAGATGCTTATGGTGGTAAATGCAGTGACAGGTATATAACACAGAACTCTGGGTTTCTGGACTATCTGCGTATCCATCTTTATAGGAAGACTTTTGTAAATGTCAATGTGGAGATGAGGTGATGGGTGACCGTGGTTTCACAGTGAGGGACCTGCTGCAAGAGCGTGGTGTCAATGTAATAATTCCAACATTCACACGTAAAGGATGCCAGCTTATTTCAAGTGAGAAGTGAGAATGTAAAATGTAAACATTTTTCTCAAACATGTACTTGTGTACTTGCTGTAAACGTAACACAACTCAGCATGTTTTTTAAAGGATGCAATGTTAACTATGTTAACATCTGAACACATTAGAAAAGTATTTGCTAAAATTAATAATTTGTTATGTACAATAGTTGACTGTTAACCTTCTTACAAGGTTGGTTTTTTTGTGCACTATATCAGTTAATTTTGGATTAAACTACTGTTTCTATCTAAATGTCACTTTTTTCATTATCAGGTTTTTAAAGATCATTTCCTGTCTATTTCATTATTTGTTTTCGTTTACTGTATTTTTTAGAGATCCAGGTATTTTGGGCAGAGATGAATTTTCTTTGCAATAAACTACTGTTTCTATCTAAATGTCCCTTTTTTCATTATCACGTTTTTAAAGATTGTTTCCTGTCTATTTCATTATTTGTTTTCATTTACTGTATTTTATTAAAAGTTCTCAAGGTGCTTCATTTGTGAATCAGTAAAGTCTTTGTCAAAAGAAATTTCAAGCTCCAGGTGCTTCAGTTGGTGTCCAGATAACCATCTTGCAGCTCAAAAGTCCAAAGCACATCATTGTCAGTTGTACCTGGAGATGTGGATTTTTAAGGCTTTGAATGGGCTCTATGTTTGCCTTAAGGAAAATAAGATTGTGTCCCCCCTCTCTTAACATAAAAGGACCAACCTTGTTACTGTGAAGATACTGATAAGCTTTAGAGCTTTTCAGATTGCTCATCGCTTCGCCATCTGAAGCAACTGTCAAGTAGCTAAGTATGCTAGTAGCTAAATATGCTAGTGTACGTTATTTTCTGCCACTTCTTCAAGTTGTCCTCCCACCCCTCAATAGCTGTAGGTAGCGGTAAAAGAATATCTCCACATTTGAGTTGTGATCGTTCGTGTCCCCACAAATTTTATGACCTAAAACCTCTGACGAAAACCAGTTAGCGTGTTGCTAGCGTGTAAAAAAAGTGTTGGTTCTGACTTCCGGCGGAAGACGTTCCCATAATTCACGCAAGGCATCATGGGGGCTAGGAATAAGGTGGATANTTACTGTATTTTTTAGACATCCAGGGCAGAGATGAATTTTCTTTGCAATAAACTACTGTTTCTATCTAAATGTCACTTTTTTCATTATTAAGTTTTTAAAGATCGTTTCCTGTCTATTTCATTATTTGTTTTCATTTACTGTATTTTATTAAAAGTTTTCAAGGTGCTTCATTTGTGAATCAGTAAAGTCTTTGTCAAAAGAAATGTCAAGCTCCAGGTGCTCAGTTGGTGTCGAGATAAACTTGCGGCTCAAAAGTCCAAGGCACATCATTGTCAGCTGGACCTGGAGATGTGGATTTTTAATGCTTTGACTGGACTCTATGTTTGCCTGAAGGTAAATAAGAATGTGTCCCAGCTCTCTTAACATAACAGGACCAACCTTGTTACTGTGAAGATACTAATAAGCTTCAGAGCTTTTCAGATTGCTCATCGCTTCACCATCTGAAGCAACTGTCAACAAAGTAGCTAAGTATGCTAGTAGCTAAATATGCTAGTGTACGTTATTTTCGGCCACTTCTTCAAGTCGTCCTCCCACCCCTCAATGGCTGTAGGTAGCGGTAAAACAATATCTCCACATTTGAGTTGTGATCGTTCGTGTTCCCACATACTTTATGACCTAAAACCTCTGCAGAAAACCGGTTAGCACGTTGCTAGCGTGTAAAAAAAAAAGTGCCGGTTCTGACTTCCGGCGGAAGTCGTACACATAATTTGCGCAAGGCATCATGGGGGCTAGGAATAAGGTGGATGCTAATTTCCTGATGTGATACGTCAAGGCGCCCCGCTCCCTTAACCACTGAGCGCGTCGAACGACCAAACCGAACTGCGCACCCCCCTCCACCTGTTGGTTGGTACTGGTGTAACGCTAATTATTTGTGCGCATTACTAGCTAGCTAAAATGCTAAAAACAAAACAACGCACATCTCAGGTTCTCTCCACCCAGCTCTAAACTGCAGGTACAGACAGCTCAACGGTCTCCCCTCCCCCACTCCTCTCTGAGCTGCCAGTGCAGGCTGCATCTCCCCCGCTCTAAACTGTCGGTAACAAACACAACTCAACTGTCTCTTGAGATCCACAGATCCTACAGATCAGTTAGAAAAATAAATCATTCCTGCAGGAACAGAAGCTGAAACACCATAAGCTTCAGGGTCAGCTGATCACCTTGTTACAAGTTCTAGAAGTTATAGCTCATTTAAAGGCAACATATTTTGTTGTATGTTACATTTATACCCAACAGATCTTAAGCTTCATTTTATTTAGTTGTTTTGGGAAACTACACCTGCACTTTAGTTTTTGTGGTTGTTTTTGTTGATCTATATTTTGTGCAGACTTTTTCAATCTAAATAATCAATCAATCAAACTTTATTTCAGACACAAAAAATGTCCATAAAAATACATAAAAAATCCATAAAAAACAATTAAAATAAAGTAATAAAAGACAGATAATTCACTAAGTTACAAATAAATGATGGCGCCAATGATTCCACAATCTTGAGCAAAATCTCACTGCACTAAAAGTAGGATTTACTAGATTTGCAATTATATTATTGCATGACACAGACAATCTACACATGCATTTATACATAAGATTCCTGAGCACAGCAGCACATGTGGGAACAGCATTATGTACAAACATATGGCTAGCACTGCTCCATCTGGGCACTTTGAGGAGCAGCCTCATGCCATCATTATATGCCACATAAAGTTTATGCAGGCTACTTTTTTTGTATCTTCGCCACAGATGAGCAGTGTACAGCAAGGTACAAAAAGCCTTAAAAAGAGCTATTTTCACAGAGGATGAACACATACCAAACTTTCTGATCAGAGTATTAGCTTGTGCATATATCATACGATACTGCCTACAGATGTCACGATCATCAGAGAGGTCATCAGATATGCAATGTCCCAAATATTTGATTTCACTGCATATATTGAGGACAGCACCAGATAGAGAGAAGTCAGGGGTTATCAGATGTTTATCTGCCCTACTTCTAGCAATCATAACTTTGCTTTTCTTAGCGTTATACTTGATGTCAAAGTCATAACCATATTGGGAACAGATCCTTAGTAATTGTTGAAAGCCAGCACTATAAGGGCACAAGACTACCAAATCATCTGCATACATTAAGTGATTAATTATGCGATCACCAACTATACAGCCTGTTTTACAACAATTCAAGCGCTTTGATAGTTCATCCATGTAGATGTTAAAAAGGTAAGGGGACAGTATACTTCCCTGCCTTACTCCGTTACCAACATTAAATGAATCAGACATTGTGTTACCCCATTTGACATACATTGATTGATGACCATACCAGTAGACAAGAATTCTGATCAGATATTTGGGTACACCTCTGCGTTCTAATTTGTAAAATAGTTTTTCATGATTCACACGATCAAATGCTTTAGAGGCATCAATAAAACACATAAATACCGTAGTGTTGTGAAAATTATACAAATCCAAAATCTCCTTTAGTGCAAAAATACACATGTCTGTGCCATGTTTAGGTTTAAAACCGAACTGATTATCAGAGGTCAAGACAAACTCTTCCAGCCTATTTAATAGGATTCTTTCTAAAACTTTCGACAGACTACTAGATAGAGCTATGGGTCGGTAATTTTCCAGAGAGCTGATCTTACCCGCTTTGTCTTTAATATTGGGTACGAGTATGACGGATAACATTGAGTCAGGTAACAGGCCGTGTACTAGAAAGCCAGTGAAACACATAGAAAGTAAAGGACAAAGTTTCTTACTTGCATTTTTCAGATGTTCAGAGGAAATGTTATCCATCCCACAAGCCTACAGATAATAACAGACAGATCTTTTTTATATATACTTGGAGACTGAATACTTTACTAAATAAAGTAAAATCAGTAAAATTACCCCTTGTTTTTTTAATTGTATATAATAATGCAAAGCAACATGTTAAGTTAATTTTGTCAAATAAATAACTATGATTTGTTTTTTGTTTTGTTTTTTGTTATATCACAAAATTTATCATCAGAATGCTCTGAAATGTCACAATATAATATTTGAGCCATATCGCCATCCCCTACTTCCGAACGTGAACGTCTCTTCTAGCAGCTTGGTGCAAAGACCGATAGCAGCAGCATCTAAACTACCTTCATCAGGAAATTCAGATCGGTCCAAAGTTTGTTTGTTTTTTCCTTTGTTCTGTTCGGCATTGATGACACTCAAAATTGTTGTCTGAGTGTCGAGGTGATACCCAACAGATTTACTTTCACAAGCAGAGCATTATGGCTGGCCTCAATGCTCCACTTGATGTATAAACAAAACTTTATTAGGATTTTCCCAAACCCAAAGATCGGTCCAAAGTAATAACAAGCTGTAGAAGTTTGTAAAGCTCTGGATCTACATCCGTATTCGTTGTTGATGTGTTGACTTTAAAGTTCTCGAGCCCCGCTACAACATCCCATCACATCAACACTTCAACCAAAAAGTTGTAGAAGCCATCCATCCATCCATCCATTTTCTTCCGCTTATCCGGGGTAAGGTCGCGGGGATAGCAACCTAAGTTGTAGAAGCATTTTATGAAAAAAAAACTAAAACTGATATTGTCAACAAGCCCTGGTTCAGATTAAAGCCCTGTCACATGATGACCGAGAGATTCAACCACCTCTTAACAGAAATGATGGCTATTCAAGAAGAGGTATTATTTTATTATTATTATTATTATTATTATATAACTAACTTTTTTAAAATTCATTATAATCTTATTAACTCCTTTTTTAGCCTCTTTGTGTTTTATTTCCAGTCTGGGACAGAGATAGCAGCAGAGTTTTCTTCCTCTTCAGGGAAATCCACCAGAGATCACCTCCAGTTAAGAAGTCTGTGATGACTGAACTCTGAACTGTTCCAGGGACCTGTCCCACCTGTGGGAGTGGTCCAAGAGGTGAGTAATGAGACCAATTACAGCCACACTGTAAAATTAGCAAAGTGCTACCTCTTTATTCTTTCTACTGTTGTTAGTGAGCGGTTTTCTCCACCGCTGCAGATATTCACTGCAACTAGATCTGTGCTTATGAAAATGTGGACAAGTTGGTCTTTTTGACCAAAAAACTTAAAACTTGATTAGATTGTAAACAGTCAGTTGCTGCTTATTTTTCTGGTTCTGACTGTTAATGTATTTATTAAGATTTTTTATTATTGTTAGTACTGTATAGTTTATTTATTGTAAAGAGTGCCGTTTATTTAAAATGTCATCCAAATGGGTTGCTTTTATTTATTTGTATACAATTGTATTGTTTCCTTGACATATTTTCAAAATAAACATTTTGTAAGTCTTTATTTTGTCCTTTTTTTGGACCGAAATTTTACAGAACCAAGCCCTCCTTGAAACTGTACTGAACCAAAATATGATTTTAGCGTACTGTTACACCCCTATTTGTTACCGTCTCTTTTTGTCTACTCTAGTCTACAGAAATATGCGGAACATCTTTACCCCCCTTCTGTCCATTTTGCTTTTGACAGGATTTAGGCTTCTTTGGCTTTGTTGATGTAAATATTGTCTAGTTAGGAGTGTAGGAGGATCAATTGTCATTTGTCATCTTCGTTTAGTAAAGCTTTATTACAAATGTCATGAATTTCTCTTACAATGTTAGCTTCTCTTTGTTTACTGAGTTGACTTGAAATTTGACAAATTAAATTTAAATTTGAGAATTATATTTCAAGTGATCCCACTTCACTCTATAATTTGATAGTGATGAGTCTTTGTTTAAATCAACGATTGTTCTTTTTATGTCCTGACAAAAGTGGTCATGATTAAGGAGATTCAAACTGAATTTCCCAAATCCTTTGGTGTGCCTTTGTGCATTTGTAGGAGTTAAAGTGAGTTTATTAATGCAGTGATCAGTAAGTGGTGCAGCAGAGTTAGTAGAGTTAACTTCTAGGCCATGTGTAATATCTAATACAAGCCAAAAGTTTAGGCTAGATTTAATTGTTCCATCTGGCTTTAAACCAGTTAAAAATGTGTGCCTCTAGATGTAAAGTGTGCCATGTATCATTCAACTTGAACTCTTCACAAAATTCAAACAAAATGGAGTTGTAATGATGATTTTGCATCTTTGATGGACATCGATCAAGCTATTTGTCCATTACCATATAATGGTCTCCTCCAAAAATAATTTGTTACGTCCACAAGGAGCATAGCATATTGATAAGGACACAAGACAAAAAGAAGGTTTAAAAAGTTTATTTTTGTTTAAGTCCTGGAGGCTGCGGGCGTGGTTCATGCAGCCAGCTCCTTTCTGGGGAGAAAAAACAACTAAAAACAACAGGAGTTCACTTTCAGGTTCCCCGTGTCCCAAACAAAAACAAAGTGCAAATAAAAGTTGGACCTAGTGAGCCGGCTAAAAAGAATAAATCGACACCGAAAGGGGGCCAACCCCTCTAGGGTCGTCGAAGCCCCTCCCGGCATCGAACTACCTGTTTAAACACCCAGCTCTAAGGTATCAGTAATCGAAAACTGGACTACCGATCACACCAGGTCAAAACCTACTTAAAAACAGTACCAAACAGTCAGTGCTCACAAAACTACTAAGCCCTCCATGGGCAACCAAACACACAGGCTGCTAGGTTCACTAGAGCCAGACTGAGCACGCACTTGCACACAGCACATAACTCCTTCAGGAGTAACACCCAAGTGGCGAGGGGCGGGTGGAGAAGCACAAACCTCCGCACCCTGCAACAGATATCTGCAACCAGCCAATTTATAGGTTGGCTCAACTGAGTGATCTAATTAGGACTGAATACATTCAGGCTTTAAAAAGGTGTTAAACAGTACGGCCAGTTTGGCAGCCAACATAAACAAAGCATACTGGGGTTTATACTGGTGAAGATTCTCAGTCATCCAGGACATGATAAAATCAAAACAGGCGTTCAATACAGAAACAACTGGACTTTATTTGTAACAAGAAGACGTTTCGCTTCTCATCCGAGAGGCTTTCCTCCAAATAAAGTCCAGTTGTTTCTGTATTGAACGCCTTTTTTAATATTGGGGTTTAAATAATAATGTGCCCTGGCACATAACAATTTCACAGTTTACATATATTTGAGACAAGCCTTTTAAAGCATTGCTCAATTCTGTAAAGGTTTTTTTTTTGTGACCGTTGTAACTATATATTACTGTATTATAAAACAAACTTCTAAATTTGCATCATTCACCACCAAAAGTTTACACTATAATTTGTTATGAATAAGCAAAAACAGTTGTTTTTATTGGTAACAATTAAAAGTTGTTGGTTTACTTTCAGACATTTACAAGTACAATTGAGGCAGTTTGTCTCACAATGGCTATGGATGGATATAAATTCAAACTTAGTTCATGTGAACACTACATGCTCTCGTCAATATTTAATTAATTTTTTTGCATTACTGATAAAACAGCTTGACAAATCTCAGGAAAAATCATGTAATATTGGATCATTTTCCTCGATAAATGACCAAGTATAATCTATAAAAGCTAAGTCTTGTCCTCTGGACATTCAAAAAACAAAACAAAGCCAAAAATTTGTAGAAACGTTTCGTCTTTCGTCCGAAAGACTTCCTCAGTCTGAGCAGCTGTATTAAGCTCAGTCTTATAAATAGCACCCTCTCACAGTGGATCAACCAGTTGGCTGATGACAGCTGAAACCAGCTGCTCACATGATCAAGGAGGACCATCAGCCTAACGATGGATCGTTAGCACCCTGATGGTTGTTTGCTATTCACAGAGGGCTGAGTGATACTAGCAATAACAGCATTGTAAGAGGGGGACAGTTGAACCCGGAGGCCTCCACCTCTGTTTAATGATGGACGGTTTCTTTTCACAAAGATGGCCTCCTTTACTCCTCTCTCAAACCATCGTTCCTCTCTATCAAGGATGTGAACATCTTCATCCCTGAAAGAGTGACCGCTGGCTGGAGATGAGTGTAGACTGCAGAGTCCTGACCTGATGATGTTGATCTTCTGTGCTGGGCCATCCTTTTGGCCAGTGGCTGTTTAGTTTCCCCGATATAAGACTGATCACAGCCCTCCTGACACTGAACAGCATACACAATATTACTCTGTTTGTGCCGGGGGACTGGATCTTTGGGATGAACCAGTCTTTGCCGTAATGTATTTTGGGGTTTAAAAGCCACTGGGACGTTGTGTTTAGAAAATAAACGTCTCAATGTCTCTGAAACTCCTGCAACATACGGAATGACCACTGGTCTGGGTCTGGGTTCCTTCTTTTCACCTGATGGCTGGCTGGAGTCCTGTTTGGGTTTCTTCTCTGCTTTCAGGAAGGCCCAGTTAGGATATCCACATTTCTCTAGAGCCTGTTTTGTGTGTGATTTCTCCTTCTGTCTGGCTCCTGAGTTAGTGGGGACGCTGTCTGCTCTGTGATACAGAGTCCTGATGACTCCTAACTTGTGCTCCAGAGGGTGATGGGAGTCAAACTGTAAATACTGGTCTGTGTGGGTGGGTTTGCGGTACACCTCAGTTTGCAAATTTCCTCTATCAGAAACTGAGACCTCACAGTCCAAGAAAGCCAACCTGCCATTTTTTACATCTTCTCGTGTGAACTTGATATATTTATCCACAGAGTTGATGTGATCAGTGAAATGTTGGACTTCCTGAGATTTAATTTTAACCCAGGTGTCATCAACATACCTGAACCAATGACTTGGTGGTCTCCCTGAAAAGGATGTCAAGGCTCTCTTTTCTACCTCCTCCATGTACAGGTTGGCAACAATAGGAGAAATTGGAGACCCCATAGCACACCCATGTTTCTGCCTATAATATTGCTCCCCATATGTGAAGTAGGTTGACTGAAAGTACAGTTTCAAGAGTTGACACAGTTGCTCTGTGGAAAACGTGGTCCTGCTGTTCAGAGTGGTGTCTGATTTTAACCTTAAACAGACCACCTCTACTGCCTCATCAACATGAATGCACGTAAAGAGTGATGTGACATCAAAAGAGACCATTGTTTCATCAGTCTCCATGATGACATCCCTCACCTTATCCACAAAGTCCATGGTGTTCTGTATGTGGTGTTCTGAGCTGCCAACTAAAGGGATGAGTACAGATGCCAGATATTTGGAAACATTGTAAGTGACCGAGTTAATCATGGTAACAATTGGTCTTAAAGGTACACCTTGTTTGTGGATTTTGGGTAAACCTGGTGGATTGGGTAAATCCACAAACAAGGTGTACCTTTAAGACCAATTGTTAGCATGATTAACTCGGTCACTTACAATGTTTCCAAATATCTGGCATCTGTACTCATCCCTTTAGTTGGCAGCTCAGAACACCACATACAGAACACCATGGATTTGTGGATAAGGTGAGGGATGTCATCATGGAGACTGATGAAACAATGGTCTCTTTTGATGTCACATCACTCTTTACGTGCATTCCTGTTGATGAGGCAGTAGAGGTGGTCTGTTTAAGGTTAAAATCAGACACCACTCTGAACAGCAGGACCACGCTTTCCACAGAGCAACTGTGTCAACTCTTGAAACTGTGCCTGCAGTCAACCTACTTCACATATGGGGAGCAATATTATAGGCAGAAACATGGGTGTGCTATGGGGTCTCCAGTTTCTCCTATTGTTGCCAACCTGTACATGGAGGAGGTAGAAAAGAGAGCCTTGACATCCTTTTCAGGGAGACCACCAAGTCATTGGTTCAGGTATGTTGACGACACCTGGGTTAAAATTAAATCTCAGGAAGTCCAACATTTCACTGATCACATCAACTCTGTGGATAAATATATCAAGTTCACACGAGAAGATGTAAAAAATGGCAGGTTGGCTTTCTTGGACTGTGAGGTCTCAGTTTCTGATAGAGGAAATTTGCAAACTGAGGTGTACCGCAAACCCACCCACACAGACCAGTATTTACAGTTTGACTCCCATCACCCTCTGGAGCACAAGTTAGGAGTCATCAGGATTCTGTATCACAGAGCAGACAGCGTCCCCACTAACTCAGGAGCCAGACAGAAGGAGAAATCACACAAAACAGGTTCTAGAGAAATGTGGATATCCTAACTGGGCCTTCCTGAAAGCAGAGAATAAACCCAAACAGTACTCCAGAAAGCCATCAGGTGAAAAGAAGGAACCCAAACCCAGACCAGTGGTCATTCCGTATGTTGCGGGAGTTCAGAGACATTGAGACATTTATTTTCTAAACACAGCATCCCAGTGGCTTTTAAACCCCAAAATGTATTATGGCAAAGACTGGTTCATCCCAAAGATCCAGTCCCCCGGCACAAACAGAGTAATATTGTGTATGCTGTTCAGTGTCAGGAGGGCTGTGATCAGTCTTATATTGGGGAAACTAAACAGCCACTGGCCAAAAGGATGGCCCAGCACAGAAGATCAACATCATCAGGTCAGGACTCTGCGGTCTACACTCATCTCCACGACAGCGGTCACTCTTTCAGGGATGAAGATGTTCACATCCTTGATAGAGAGGAACAATGGTTTGAGAGAGGCGTAAAGGAGGCCATCTTTGTGAAAAGAAACCGTCCATCATTAAACCGGGGTGGAGGCCTCCGGGTTCAACTGTCCCCCTCTTACAATGCTGCTATTGCTAGTATCACTCAGGCCCTGTACACACGTGGCCTGGTGTTTGAAAAACGAATATCTGCGCAAAATAAATATCTCTGTACATACATGTTTGGATATTTAAAATGTTTGTCTACATGTCCCCGTTTATTTTCACCACAGAGCGTTGTAAAGAATATGCCGAACCCATAGGTGGCAGTGTAGTGCAGTCACAACCCTTCAACCCAGCCACAACTTCCTGTTATTATTTCTTTTTTTTTCCGTTCGTTTGTGTGGACAGACCGCGAGGTTGGACTACTATTAAATACCGTGTTGGAGTACAAAGTTAACAAAACGTAGGAAAATGTCGACTGGGAATCATGTCTGACTGGGAATCATGTCAGAGCAGGTATGTTGACATTTTAGCCCTTTTTTTTCGCCGAGCATTATGTGACGTCGGCGTCGCTCCAGCTGGAGCAGAAACCTCCAGTTCTGAAAGTCCACACGCAAAGTCGAACGCGAAGAATGCTCAAATCTCCACTTTGGTCTGATTTTTTTATTATTTGTTTATAGTTACAAAAACCGGAGTTCACGTGTGGATGAAAGGCTAAACCGTATGATAAACTATTCGGTTTTACTGATATCCGGCTACGTGTGTACAGGGCCTCAGCTCTCTGTG
>JBBPBX010028869.1:0-11873 GCA_038048925.1 Garcialebias charrua | reverse complement strand
AGGATCCAGAGACCCTCAACATAAAGGAGGAAGATGAGGAACTGTGGACCAGTCAAGAGGGAGAGCAGTTTTGTGTGAAAACAGAGACTGATGACCCCGGGTTTGCATTCACTGCTGTTCCTTTGAAGAGTGAGGAAGATGAAGAGAAACATCTATTTTTACAGCTTCATCAGCACCAAGTAAAAGAGGAAGATCTTCCAACCAGCAGTTCAGCTGACCAGATGAAAGCATCAACTGGTGGAGAGGACTGTGGAGGAGCAGAGACTACCAGGAACCCAGATCTAAATACTTATGGAGATGATTGCAGCTCTTCAGAGACTGAAGTCAGTGAGGATGATGAAGGTGATGATGTGAATGACTCTGACTCTCAGCTAAAAGACTTATCAGACTCTGGGTCAGAACCTGAAGACGGTGACAAAGACTGGAAGAAGAGCAGAGCTCCTGAGTCAGGCGTAAACACTGTCAACAAATCTTGCAGCTTCACTGAGCATGGGAAACAATTTCACAAGACAAGTCAGTCAGTGACGTCTTCAAGTTGTTTGGTTGTCAAGGAATGTGTTGAAGTGAAGAAAACTGGAGGCTCAGTCGAGAAAAGACAGTCAAGACAGACCTCATTTAGTTGTAAAGACTGTGGAAAAAGATTTAACAGAAAGGATCATCTAAACAGACACATGATAGTTCACACAGGACAGAAAGCATTTGCTTGTGATCTTTGTGGACAAAGGTTTGGACATAAGTCAGCTTTAAACACACACATGATAGTTCACACAGGACAGAAAGCATTTGCTTGTGATCTTTGTGGACAAAGGTTTGGACAGAAGTCAAATTTAAACACACACATGATAGTTCACACAGGACAGAAAGCATTTGTTTGTGATCTTTGTGGACAAAGGTTTGGACATAAGTCAGCTTTAAACACACACATGATAGTTCACACAGGACAGAAAGCATTTGTTTGTGATCTTTGTGGACAAAGGTTTGGACATAAGTCAACTTTAAACAAACACATGATAGTTCACACAGGACAGAAAGCATTTGCTTGTGATCTTTGTGGACAAAGGTTTGGACAGAAGTCAATTTAAACAAACACATGATAGTTCACACAGGACAGAAAGCATTTGTTTGTGATCTTTGTGGACAAAGGTTTGGACAGAAGTCAATTTAAACACACACATGATAGTTCACACAGGACAGAAAGCATTTGCTTGTGATCTTTGTGGACAAAGGTTTGGACAGAAGTCAACTTTAAACACACACATGATAGTTCACACAGGACAGAAAGCATTTGCTTGTGATCTTTGTGGACAAAGGTTTGGACGGAAGTCAACTTTAAACACACACATGATAGTTCACACAGGACAGAAAGCATTTGCTTGTGATCTTTGTGGACAAAGGTTTGGACAGAAGTCAACTTTAAACACACACATGATAGTTCACACAGGACAGAAAGCATTTGCTTGTGATCTTTGTGGACAAAGGTTTGGACAGAAGTCAACTTTAAACACACACATGATAGTTCACACAGGACAGAAAGCATTTGCTTGTGATCTTTGTGGACAAAGGTTTGGACAGAAGTCAACTTTAAACACACACATGATAGTTCACACAGGACAGAAAGCATTTGCTTGTGATCTTTGTGGACAAAGGTTTGGACAGAAGTCAACTTTAAACACACACATGATAGTTCACACAGGACAGAAAGCATTTGTTTGTGATCTTTGTGGACAAAGGTTTGGACATAAGTCATCTTTAAACAAACACATGGGGATCCACATCAGAGAAAAGCAGTTTAACTGAATAATAACCTTTGTTTTGTCTTTTTTAATCTCATATAAAATAACACATTCCTTTCAGTAATGTTTTTTCTTTGTACCTTTATTACCAAACGTTTGATTTTTATATTTGACCACTAGGTGGTGCTTTGATTTTTAATATTTTTCATTCATTCATTCAACCTTTATTTATACAGGCTAGCCTCGTTGAGCCACGGGGACTCATTTACAAGAGGGACCTGTCTCACTCACACCCAGGGTCAATTTAGAGTTACCAATCAGCCTAACATGCATGTTTTTGGACTGTGGGAGGAAACCGGAGCACCCGGAGAAAACCCACGCATGCACGGAGAGAACATGCAAACTCCACCCAGAAAGGCAACCGGACCGGGATTTGAACCGGGGACCTGCTCGCTGAGAGGCAGCAGCTCTACCAGTTGTGCCACCGTGCTGCCCAAAAATGAGTGCTTCTGTAAAAATCTAGTTCAACTTACACCAGAAGAGGTACATCTTTCATGGTTAGTCACTGGAGTCCCATCTCAACGGTAGACGACAGGTGCAAACAAGCTTCACACAGCTAAATGCACAGCAAACAGTTAAAACGTGCTGCAATCACATGAATAATCCTAACTCCTAAACAAGAAAACAAATGCAACAGAAAATAAATCTTCAATCACAGAAAATAGATGAAGAAACACACAATAAAAAATAAAACATGCTACAAATACCAAAAACACCAAAACAACTGAAAATAAGATGTGCTAAAAACTAAAAAACAGACAAACAAAAAAACAGATGTACACAGACCACTAGGGGGGCTTGTCCATCAAGTCACAGTGGACCAGACCCCATGTAAATAAAATTTAGCTGAGCTGCCACTTTCTAATGTTGTAGTGATGTAGACCTTCATTTCTGACCTGGATTTACAATTTTTCACATCTCTCTGAAACTCTTAGTGGTACACTTTTCTTGAGGCTCTCAAGGCGACAAGTGGACACTATTTTACATTTATTTTGAATCAAAAGACACAAATTATTTCAGAAGAGACTTCCTTTTAATTTGTGTTAATTCAGAATAATCACTACAAGAGACTCTTTTTACTCTTTAATTTGTGTTAATTCAGAATAATCACTACAAGAGACTCTTTTTACTCTTTAAAGAGGAACTAAACCGAAATTTAACTTTTTTTAGCTGATAAACTCCCTAGAATGTGTTTAAAATGTTTCATAGCACTATTTCTGTGTTAATTTTCATGTATTTGTGCGTATTTGTTTAAATCGACAACATTTGGTCTAAAAACGTGTTTACGGTAGTCCTATGAATCCGTGTATGGTTCGTTCTTTGGTTATTCCGTTTCAAAATAAAAACGGAATAACCGAACAAGCTTTGGTTATTCCGTTTTTTCGTTTTAAAACGAAATTACAAAAACGGTTCTTAAACGGTTTTTTCGTTATTTTGTTTTTAAAACGAAATTAGAAAAACGGCTACTGCAAAAATAAAAAAAGGGTACAATTTCGTTTTTGGTTAAACCAAAGACGAGCTTTTATTTTGTTAATTGAACACGGGAGCTTATCGCGGAACCGGAAATAAACTCCCGGTGCTGTGCGAAATTCTGTTCCCCGGTGAGAATCTGAGCTACGTGAAGCTGACACCTCACCCACGTCAAACCAGCACTAACCATTCATACTATTTGCTTTAATTTTTGACGTTGGTGGGGTGTCAGCTTCACGCAGCTGAGAATCTGTTCCCCCTGTGTCGGGCGCGTGCACTGCAACCCAAGAGGCAGATCCGACAGACCGTCTAAAAGGCGCATCTCTCTGTGGAACGAGTCCACACTATCGTGTCACGGTTATAACTCATTTTAATAGACAGCTCCTGGTGATAAATAAATATAAACCCTCCACTAAGTAAATAAACTTTTTCATTCATTCATTCAACCTTTATTTATACAGGCTAGCCTCGTTGAGTCACGGGGACTCATTTACAAGAGGGACCTGTCTCACTCACACCAAACAACCATCCACTCTCACACTCACACCTAGGGTCAATTTAGAGTCACCAATCAGCCTAACAAGCATGTTTTTTGGTCTGTGGGAGGAAACCGGAGTACCCGGAGGAAACCCACGCATGCACGGGGAGAACATGCAAACTCCACCCAGAAAGGCCCCGGACCGGGATTTGAACCGGCAACCTTCTCGCTGAGAGGCAGCAGCTCTACCAGTTGTGCCACCGTGCTGCCCTATGTCTTGTGTGGGGTGTTATAACCTACAGTTTTTTTTTTTTTTTTATCGCTGACAGAATCTAGATTTGGTCATGTAACCTGCCAAATACAAATTTTAATAATAATACAAATTATCAGTCAGCCACCTAAACATCATATATATTTATAATTTTTATTACTAATATTAAAGGATGGAAGCAGCTGATAGCAGGACAAGAAAACTTCCTGTAAAGATACATGTAGGCTTTCTGGTAGGCTAAACCTCGTTCAAATAAAAAATATGACTGGAGAAAAATTAATTCTAGCTGCTATTTTTGATAGTTAATGTCTGTTTTTTCCATTATTTGAGAGAAAAAATGATTTTAGAAATAACAGTCAGAGAATCTTTATTGTCATTTGCACCACATGTGGTATATGTGATGAAAGGAGATTATGTACACAGGGTCCCAGTTACATCCAACAATAAAATGTAAAAGAAGAACAGTAATAACATCTAAGATATGAACTACGAAAAACATCATCTTAAAATACACTAAATAAAAAATACACGCTGCATTAATATCATAGAAAACCATTACTCCACACAGCAGCTGTGTGAACAGATGTGCACAATGAACACAGCGACATGAAACAGATCAGCAGCAACATGAAACAGATCAGCAGCAACAAGAAACAGATCAGCAGCAACATGATGTGATATTTCACAGTGATTACAGTATTCTGGTTATTTATTCATGAGTCTAACAGCCTCAGGGTAGAAGCTGTTCCTCAGTCTAGTGAACTACACTTGATGCTCCTCAACCTCGGTCCTGAAGGGAGTGGGGCAAAAAGTGTGTGTGTGTTGGGTGAGTGTGGTCCTTCATGATGCAGGTGGCTCTCTTCCTGCATCTGGAGGTGTAGATGTCTGTGATAGTGGGGAGACTGACTCCAACATCTTCTGTGCAGCCTTCACCACTCTCTACAGAGATTTTCTTTCTGCAGCTGTGCAGCCTCCATGCCACACGTTGATGCTGGAGCACAGGATGCTCTCCACTGCACACCTGTAGAAGGAGGTGAGGACTAAGCTTCTCAGACCAGCTCGTCTCAGCCACCTGAGGAAGTAGAGTCTCTGATGACCTTTCTTGATCAGGCTGGTGGTGTTGTTGCTCCAGCTGAGGTTATTGTTCATGTGTACACTGAAGGGTAATACACAGTTCTATATGTTAATCTGATTGAAACTAATACACAACTGTTATATAATTAATACACAAGTGCTCTATAATCAAGGTATTCACAACTGTTTTACAAATGTTTATGCAATCATGTCTTATGTGCCTTAAAGTAGCTTAGACAACATTATAATACACACTTTTAGATCCAACAAATAGAAGGTTAACATGTTCAGGGGATGATGCACTTTGCGCCTGCTCTGGTCTTCACAGGCCTTGGGGGGAAGGGCAGGACACAACTCAAACTAAATATACAGTAATGCTGAGTACTTATAAAACACACACACTAGTAGACCACTAAGTGACCAATTAGTGTAACTGGACATTAAATTACATTAAAGATCATACACTACACACATAGATTAGAGCTGTTCTGATACTTTCTTACTGAGCAAACATGCAGAACAAAAGAGCTGACTTTCAGTAGACTTCCCACCAGCCATATATCTACAAGGTCGTAAAACTGACAAACAAGATATGCACCAGGTCTCTTATCAGTGCCCTAAGCCAATCAGAGGCCAGGAGAGACTCAAACTGCATCGTGATATCCCCAAACTACACAGATTTGAGCAGCATTCTTTGAGGACCTCGCCGCGGACAGGTCTGTGTAATGCTCACAATTCTCTGTGCACAAAGAATTGTTTTATTCATGCTGTACCTCTGTTAACCTGTAAACCTGTGTCTGTTCAATAAAACTTTATCATTTTACAAGAGAGACTGGTCATTGAACACCGTTGAAAAACCCCTTCAGAATGGTGACCCCAGACGTCTGACCTTGTCTCTTTCTCTGATTTGGTGGGGGCGACGTGGACTGCTCTTCAGCTGTGCGGCAGTGGAGTTCTCACACGACAACATCAGGTGAGTCGACCGTGTTTTACACAAAACCGACAATTCGGCCACCGCCACAAATTAAACTGTGCACAGGCGAAGTCCAGTCTCGTGATGAAGTCTGGTTCTTCAGGTTGAAGTTAAAGTTAATTATACACGTTTGGTTTGATCTGACGACACAGGTTTCAGTTTGAACAGACGCTTGTTTGTGTGTGGGACGGTCCCCGCCGCTCGGTCTCGGGCAGAGCCGCGTGCTCGTGGGGTGGGCGCGTGCTCGTGGTTTTTTTCCTTCGTGTGTGTGTCGTCGTGGGTTGTTCGTGTTTCATTTACTTGTTTTTTGGGGATCAAGCGTTTTCGATTAGGTCGTGGGTTTCGCTGCCGCTGGTTTCGTTCGGACGGTTTCCGTCCGTACTTTGCCAGAGGGGGGAGGCGTTTGCTCGTCGTCCATGTTCGTTGTTCGTTTCCGGGTGCGCTCGCTTCAATCAAGGTGGCTGGACTCGCGGAGACGTTCTGTTTGCACGTACCACGTTAGGGAGTTCCCGGCTTCCTGTGACGTCACTGCGTGAGTGGACGCTCCGTGCCACTTGTTTTTGGTTGTCGAGCGTACTGTTGCCCGGTCTGTCGCGGGACTGACCGGAAGCCACTGGGATGAGTGGACCTCCATGCAACGGTGTATCGCAGGAATACATTGCGGTCACGTGGTAGGAACGTCTGCCGGGTGTGCCCTGCGGCGAACTTGCTACTCGCCGTGGTGGGATTTGCACTGGAGACATGACCCGTTGTGGTCAGAGGGGGGAGCCCACCTGTTCTTTGAATACGGCGGTGCTGATTGGTTTTTGAGTTTCGGCCGTTTTGCATGCTTCTGTTCTCGTTTCTTTTGTTTATTCGTGTTTAATTAATGTCAAAGGGGGGAATCTTTGTATATATACCCATTTTCGGTGTTTTTAATTGTCATTAATTGTTTGTGTCGACTCAGAGAGTGTGAAGTGAAGTTTTCTTTCTTTTCAGTGGTGAATGGTGCTGCCATATTTTGCTTGGATGCCAGGTGGCGGTGTTGTCTAACAGTGGGGCAAGTCTGATCACTGGTTTTTCCTCAGGCTTGTCCCTGTGTTTTTCTGACACAGCTCATCTGTGGGTGTTTGTGGAATAAAACATTTTGGGTGAATGAGTTTGCTTGAAGGCAGATATGGCACACATGCAGGATAAAAACAACCATAAACAAGAAACCATTCGTGAACTATTGCTTAGAATCCAAGCGGAAATCAGATTTTTACAAACCGTAAACACGGAGAGGTGTAACAAATGGAAGGAACTATTATCAAAAATTGTTGAGGAAGCAGACGGATCAACAGAAAATTTAGCTCATTTAGTCCTGACCAGAGCTGAACAACACAAACAACAGCTCAATGAAATTGGAACAGAACTGGCTAATTGTAAAACATTTGCGGAATATCAACAGTTAATTAAGAAATATAATGAACAGTTAAAACAAGTTGAAATGCATGAACAATTATTTTTAATTACGGAAAGTGTACAGGATTAGGAAACACGGGGAACAGTCACTTTTAAATGATCCAATGCAGTAGGTGGTAGAAAAACAGCAGTCAAACGTCGCCACCTACAGGAGGTTGAAGCAAGTTACAGGGACTGAGGGGAGTTGAGAATGTTGAGAAGGGTGATGTGAGGTTGTGTCAGAAGATAGTAAACAGAAAGTTGAGAGACAGAAGAAAGGAAACAGTAAGTACAGACAAAGGACATGTGGAGATGTTGAGATGAAGGACAGGGGTGAAGTGACAGAAAGGACTTGGAGGTGACAGAGAAACGGCCAGGAATGTGGAATAATATGAAAAATATTCATATTGGGAATGATGTGGATGGTGCTGGAGGCTGAGAGGGAGATAGGTGAACAAGAAAGCAAACAGGAAGTTGTGACGAAGACAGGAATCAGGACGTAGAGACAGAAGGCAGGAGGTAAGAGACGGAGAATGTAGGACGAGGGCCCCAAAAGAGAGGGGGGCACAGAGGGGATGTGTAAGTGTCAGAGGGACGGTCAGGAAGGTGAGGTGAGATAAAACATTTATCTAGAGATCAGCCACAGAGCAAAAAGCTTATTTTGGAAATTTTAAGAGATTGACAATTCATCAATTAGACGAACACGAGAGTTCTGGAAGGCAGGAGACGTCGTTGCTGAGAGGGATGTGGGACAGTTTTGGGTTTAGGTTAAGTTGACTTTAAATTAGATGTAAAAAATTGTTTTTTTTTAACCGTTGTACAGACCAGATCCAATGAGATGTGTTTTGTTGGAGACAAATGCCGAAAGAGACCGGACAGATATAGCTTTTGAATTTTGGTCTAGTAATATATTGGCGTTGTTATTTAGACTATTTTTTTTTCTTCCACAGCCTGACAGCACACAGCTGGTGGAGGGGGAGCATGAGACAGGCAGACCTCTTTGTTACCGAACACATAATGTAATTTGCCATGAGCTAGGATTCAACCAAAATACATGATACACCTACGTTTGGTGTCAGGGGATTGTGGTTAGCGGTTATGATTCAATTACGATTTAATGCATAAAGTTGACATTGACACTGGTTCATTGTGACTCTGCGAGCGACAGTTGCCAGTCAGTGTGAGAGACCTCTCACTCATGAATGGAAACAAGACAAAGACAGTTAAAGGGACAAAAGCAATGAACTGGCACTCAAACAAGAGAATGTCTATGAACTTCCTCAGCCATATTTCACAGGCAGAGACCTGAACAAAGGAACTGTCCAAGACACAAACAGATGTCACCGTCAGCAAACACAACGTGAAATCAAGTGAAGTCAGGGCTTGGGACACCCTGCAGGAGACCAACAACCAGAGCTAGGTGGCGGGTCACTGAAGCTGACATAAGCTGAACAATGAACAAGCTCACACGACCAGAGCAAGAGCTCGTGAAACAGCTGTCTGGAGTCATCCATTCCAGCGACCAGTGTAGGTGTCGGCCTGGCATTGGATCAGGTTGAGTCGGACGTGAGCCGCAGTCTCAGGACCCAAACATGAAGGGCATTGTTAATGATACACATGAGGGTAGGTAGGACATGCCCCTGCATGTCACATAATTATTAGGTTAATACTGATTTGTGAGCTCTGTTTGTCTGCTTCTCCCCGTTCCTGAAGGCTCTGAAACAAAATAATAAGGCTTGCATCCCGAGGCCTACAGCAAAATGAGATGTGTGAATATTTTCACAGGAAAGATTGGTGTCACCACAATTATTCGTATTAGGCTTTAAAAGTTAAATACTTAATGGCATTTTTCCTCGAGGTAATGCATTTCCAGGAGTCTGGTGAGGTACAACGGATGGGCATTGGTGCGAGTTAAAATTCCAGACTATAGCTAAGCTGCATAAATTGTATCGGTAATCAGTTTAGACGGGATCAATAAATTAGGAACATGTTTTCAAAGGTGAGGAGAGCACAGGTTGATGACAAGGCGAAAACAAATTTGCAGGATGAACAAATACAGGAGACGCACGTGGTGGTCGGTGAGGAAAGTGGTTTCCGTGGACAGGAAGGGTAGCTCAGTCCTGGTTTGGCAGTGCTTCAGACAGATCAGAGTTTTGACATGCTGGTGGGTCCGAAGCGGTAAGGGGAACACAGTCAGCGCAGAGGGAGGGCTCTGTGTAGACTTTGGGTGCAACACAAACTGAGCTTGTTCAATGGACAAGAGAGGGTTTTGGACAGCAAAGGGAAACAAATGAAGCAGACGTGAGAAATGGTATCACAGCCTTAACATTACCAACACACAGACACTTACTAAACATCAAGAATGTAACTGTTTGGCTGATTTGGAAGCAAAAAGAACATCAGGATACATCAATTGGAATTGAATTGTGATCGTAACACCAGAAGACAGGGGCGGCTCCTGAAGCGAACTGGGAACCGGACCATGGAGCTGTAGTGGGGCAGGATGGATTGTGGATTCATCCAGAAGATGGAAGAGAAGAAAATTTGGAGGAGCGATCAGGACTCGCGCAGGTGGGTGCACATCAGAGGAAGAGAAATGTTGTCCGCTGGTGGCACACACACAATTAGATTCTCTGATCAGAACATTTGTGCACGAATGCGCCGTGCGTACATTGCGTAATGCTCAACAGACTATGAGGTCGCTGTGAACAAGGAAAATTTCTGACCGTGATGACACCAGGTCATGAGATAATAATTGGATGCACCGACATGATCGAACCGGTAAAAGGTTTCAGAAATATACTGGTTGGCGTGCGGCACTCACCGGCTGACCAGAGGCATAATAAAAAAAATTAATTAAAAAATTTAAAAAAAGAGAAGACGACAAAACGGTCCTAAATTTTTTTAATCAATTGTTACATTCCAAGACATGTTTTTCCTGTAAAAATCAGATCAGATAATGGTACACATTTCAAAAATGCAGTTCTAATGAATGTTAGAAATACTTTAGGCCTCAAACATGTTAGTACACTTTTGAAACAAAATTGGCTAAAATCTGTGCACAGAATAAAATTAATTAACTTGGGGCTTTACCAAAGGGCCATTAGGGCTGAGAGCTTCTGTGAATAGGGGTTCAGGGTTGTTAAAATGTCGCATACAATGTACTTTGTGATACTAATAGTTGTTTGTCCAGCTTCCATCTACAGATCTTTGGATCCGTCACACCTGAGATTGCAAGGCCTGAACGAGGCCGGAAGGCCCACTGACACCCTGGGTGCTTCTCAGGGTCTCTAAGAGAGAGTGACCTGAGCCAAAGTGGGCGCGCAAATCTAAGCTGTTGAAGCGCACATCATAAGCAGTGCGCCAGAGAGGGAGAGGCACAGCCAGAGTGATCTGGAGGAAGAGCCTCAGAGGTCATCACAACAGGTCACAGAAGACCTGTCAGAGCTGCAGAGCTAAAAAGTGTGGCTTTGCATCTGGAGGAGGGGTTCACACGTGGTGTGGGCCTGGCTGTATCTTCATCCTTGGGAACGTGTTCGAGGAAGGTGTGGGCTTCTGTTCCTACATCGTTTCACTTCCTCTTCCGTGGAAGTCATCTGTTCGTGAGGTGTTCTGATTCGAGTGGGGAAGCATCCTGAAAACACCTTTGTTCTCGCTGTGGGAAGTCGTCCTGATAAGCATCTTTCTTCTTGCTTTTAAGAGCGGACCAGAACGGTAGGGAAGTAAGTTCCCCCTGGCCGCCGGTCTGTCTGCCTTATTGCCTTGAGAGGGAAGAGCCAGCTGCACGATTGCAGCTTCAAAAGGCAGCATAACAGCAAGAGGAGCAGAAGAGAGGGGCCAGCCATTCTCTTGGGTAGGGGCAGTTTAGCTCGCCAGGGGAACGGGGTCTTGAACACAGCCCAACTGGCTTATAATCGTCAGCAATCTGCAGCCCAAGAAAAGGGTGGTGGCGTATCGATGCCCACGTGGCCTCTGAAGAGTGCATCGTTCAGCAAAGATCCAAGGAGAACAGAAATCAGGGTGTTATATTAAAATCAGGACTAAAACGGTGTTTGAAATTTCACGTGTTCCTATTTTTGCATTTTAAAATCATTGAGGGTTTGGGTCTATCATCAAAATTTTACACTTTAAACTTTAAATTTCTCACACATTTAAGATTAGAGATTATATTTCACCTTTAGGGTTAAATTACTGCTCTATTACTATTTCTGATCTTAGAGTTGATTTAGTTGTAAACGATTCGCTACTACATTTTAACTTTTATCCATATTCAATTAATTTACTATTTTCCTAAGATTAGAGGTTAACACATCAACACATGCTTCTCATTTACACACATGTCTAATTTTCAAGGGTTTGGAGTTACATTTTTCAATTTTACGGTTAAAAATA
>JBBPBX010028868.1:0-36263 GCA_038048925.1 Garcialebias charrua | reverse complement strand
GGAGTCTAGACCCAAGACAGCCTTCTGCACCAACAGGGGACTGTGGCAGTTCAGAGTACTAAGCTTCGGTCTATGCAACGCTCCTGCTACCTTTGAGAGACTCATGGACAGGGTACTGGCTGGGGTCCCACGACAGCAGTGTCTGGTCTACCTAGATGACCTCCTGGTGCACGGAAGCTCCTTTGAGGCCGCTCTGGACTCCCTGAAACAGGTGCTGGGGAGAGTGGCTGCTGCAGGCCTGAAGCTACACCCAGACAAGTGCCACTTCATGAGGAGGGAGGTAGAATTTCTGGGCCACAAGCTGGGTTGTGAGGGCGTCAGCACGTTGGAGGAGAAGGTCCACACAATTAAGGACTGGCCCACTCCAACGGACCAAGTCCAGCTTAAAAGCTTCCTTGGCCTGGCCTCCTACTACAGAAGATTTGTGAAAGACTTTTCCTCAATAGCTGCACCACTCTTCCGCCTGCTGCAGAAAAATTGCGACTTCACCTGGAACCAAGACTGTCAGCAGGCATTCGACATCCTGCGCAGGTCCCTGACAGAGTCCCCGGTCCTTGCCCCACCGGACCCCAACCTGCCATTTGTCTTGGACACAGACGCCAGTAACGTGGGACTGGGAGCGGTGTTGTCGCAGGTTGGACCCAATGGTGAGAGAGTAGTAGCATACTACAGCCGGATCCTGAATAAGAGTGAGCGACGCTACTGTGTTACACGGCGAGAGCTTCTGGCAGTGATGGCGGCGGTAAGACATTTTAAGTACTACCTGTGTGGCACACCATTTATTATCAGAACAGACCATGCTGCCCTCCAGTGGCTGATGTCGTTCAGGGAGCCCGAGGGGCAGGTGGCTCGTTGGCTGGAGGAGCTCCAGGGCTTTAATTTCACTGTGGAACACCGAGCAGGAGCACGCCATTCCAACGCGGATGCCCTTTCTCGCCGCCCATGTGCTGCAGCAGGCTGTCGTCATTGTGAAAAGCAAGAGGAGAAGGAGCTCACAGCAACAGATGGCACAGCGCAGCTCTCGTGCAGGGTGCTCCAAGTGGTGGATGTGACAGAGTGGAGGACAAAACAGGAGCAAGATACCGACCTGCTGCCAGTCCTACAATGGCTCGAGGGCGGGCAGCGTCCCAACTGGGATGAGGTCACTGGGCTTTCTGTTGCCACAAAAGGATTGTGGGCCAAGTTTGGTACTCTGAGGCTGAGTGAAGGGGTGTTGCAGCGTGCCTGGAAGGATCCGGCCACTGGGGAGGAGAGGTGGCAGGTTGTGGTGCCGAGATCGCTGAGGTCAGCGGTGCTGGGAGCCAGTCATGGAAGCACAGGCTCTGGGCACTTTGGTGTCACCAAGACCCTGCGCCGCCTCCGCCAAGGCTACTACTGGGGCCAGCAACGGAGGGATGTAGAAGACTTTTGCCGCAGCTGCGACTCCTGCTCCTCGCACAAGGGGCCGCTGGACCAGTCCCGCGCCCAGCTTCAACAGCAACCAGCGGGGGCACCGATGGAAAGAGTGGCTGTGGACATCACGTTTCCGCACACTGATAAGGACTTTTGCCGCAGCTGCGACTCCTGCTCCTCGCACAAGGGGCCGCTGGACCAGTCCCGCGCCCAGCTTCAACAGCAACCAGCGGGGGCACCGATGGAAAGAGTGGCTGTGGACATCATGGGCCCGTTTCCACACACTGATAAGGGAAACCGCTATGTACTCACCGCCATGGACTATTTTACTAAGTGGCCGGAGGCATATGCCATCCCAGACCAGGAGGCAGAGACTGTGGCTGACACATTAGTGGAGGGGATGTTCAGCCGGTTTGGGTCAGCAGAGACCCTTCACAGCGATCAGGGTCGAAACTTTGAATCCAGGGTGTTCACTGCCATGTGTGAGCGCCTGGGGATTCAGAAGACTCGCACCACCCCGCTCCACCCACAAAGCGATGGCCTGGTAGAGAGGTTTAACAGGACACTGGCCCAGCAGCTGGCTATCCTAACCTCGGAACACCAGAGGGACTGGGACACCCATCTCCCCCTCATTCTCATGGCCTACAGATCAGCAGTCCAGGACTCAACTCAGTGCACACCTGCCCTGCTCATGTTGGGAAGGGAGCTGAGGACCCCTGCGGAGCTGGCTTTTGGAAGGCCCCCTGACGCTCCAGAGGCACCACCAGGTCCAGACTATGTGAGGAAACTACAGGACCGGTTGGAGTCAGCACATTCCTTTGCCCGGGACCAGCTGGCAAAGGCGGGACTGCGCCAAAAGAGAAATTATGATGTCACCACTAAAGGAAGACACTTCCTTGCTGGGGAGCTGGTGTGGGTCTTCAGCCCAAAGAGGAAAAAAGGTCGTTGCCCCAAACTGGACAGCAGCTGGGTGGGGCCCTGCAGTGTTCTGGAACAAGTGGGGGAGGTGGTCTACAGGGTGCAGTTGCCCCCTAGAGGCAGGAAGGTGGTCCTGCACAGGGACAGAATGGCTCCCTACAGAGGACATTCCTTCCCCGCTTTCCTAGAGGGACGTGTGCAAGGTCCTCGTGCCCATGTACAGTTGGACTCGCAACAGGAGCTGTCTTCACCTCCTGTCCCTACACCTCCTGTCCCTACACCTCCTGTTGCCTCTCGGAGGCCCAGGAGGCAACGCCAACTGCCTCCCCGCCTTAGAGACTGTGTTGTTCCCTCGAGGACGAGGAACTTTTTGTTGGGGGGGCAGTGTAATGATCCTTGAAGAGTCATGTTAAGTGTTAATTGTTCATGTCCTGTTTATGATGCAAGGGTTGTTGGGAAATAAGATGGGGTGGGGCTAGAGGGAGTTTTGGCGGTTCTGTAGAGAGGCTGGGAGCACCTGTTGTGAAGCTGAGGAGTTATGGCGTGGGTCACGGCCAAACAGTGACTCTGAGTTTACTGGCCTGTTATTTGTGTTCTTTAATAAAGTGTTGGCTGAAGCAGAACGTCTGGTGCTTGAGTGACCGCGACAACGTTACAATATGCTGGGTGTTTTGGAGGCCTCATCTACTTTGAACACAAAATCAGCCAGTGCTCATTTCCACCAGCAGGGGGCAGCATCAGTTCAGAAAGTCACTGACTCGCTCCTCTGCATGTTACAGGAGCAGCAGCGAGTTAGAAGAAGCTCAGTAAGAAACTCACTGCTCTTGAGCTCTGTTTTGTGTTGCAGACTAAATAAACACTTTGAATTAAAGTTGTCCTCGTTCCGTGTGCAACCACTTGACCACGCTGACCAGCCGGTTGAAAGAAGTTTTAAAAAACTTCAGTGAAGCTTCAGATGGACGTTCAGCCTGCACTCAGCGAACACGCACAGCTGACGACCCAAAATGTCCTCGCAGACGTCGGAGCAGGGTCTGTGTCTGAATAATGCAGAAGCAGGATTTATTGTGCTTTTTTTTCATTCAACCTTTATTTATTGTGCTTTGACGGCCATGAAGGGACAAACACTCAGCTCTGATCTTCTGTCACTTTCAGCTGTGTGCGTCTGCTGACCGTTCATAAGTTAGCAGTCAAAGCTTAATTAAAAGTGTGTGTGTGGGGGGGCCTTCGGGTTCGGACCTGTAATTGCTGTTAATTCGTCGGGTCGGGGGCCGGGTCAGATCAGATTTTTTGGGCCCAAAGGCAATTCTACTTCTGATGCTGTCTCTTGTTCAAGAGTGGCTTGACACAAGGAATGTGACAGCTAAAACCCTTGTCTTGCATACGTCTGTGCGTGGTGGTTCTTGAAGCACTGACTCCAGCTGCAGTCCACTCTTTGTGAATCTCCACCACATTTTGGAATGGGGTTTGTTTCATCATCCTCTCCAGGGTGCAGTTATCCCTCTTGCTTGTACACTTTTTTTCTACCACCTTTTTTCCTTCCCTTCACCTCTCTGTTAATGTGCTTGGACACAGAGCTCTGTGAACAGCCAGCCTCTTTAGCAATGACGTTTTATGTTTTGGCCTCCTTGTGCAAGGTGTCAATGGTCGTCTTATGGACAACTGTCAAGTCAGCCGTCTTCTCCATGATTGTGTAGCCTACAGAACTAGACTGAGACCATTTAAAGGCCTTTGTGTAGTGGTTATAAAATTGTTAAAAAAAACAACAAAAAAACATTAAGTAAAATACTATTGTTTTGTATTATTTTGTATTTGTATGTAGTTCATGGTATTATTTGGGAAATGTAAAGGGATCAAACACACCATAATCCATTCTTCAGTTGAAGAGAAATTCATGGGAATAAGATGCATTAGATTGCTGCTCTAAATATCTGTGACCAATTTTTCTGGTCTTGCAGTTCAAAGGTCACAGAATGATGCAGTAGCAGAATACATCTTAAATATATTTTCTTTAAATGTTACTTTTCTGAATATGATTGTTTATAGACTTTAGAGAGTGATACAATTTCAAAGTTTATGTCTTGAGAGTTTTACTTCCTGATCGTGTTTCGATTAGTTATGTCTAAACTAACACAGGTGAAATGTGTTGCTCCTGCTCGCCCATTAACAACACTGGACGTGACAGAAGTGACACTGTGTCTGTGTTTGTTTCACATTTCCCCTTTTCAGGTAAAAATTCTGACTGTTACCAGTTTTATAACTAGATTTATGGTCACTGAGTTTAGAAAACATGTAGAAATGGCTGCAGTAACATGAACAGCTTGGGTAACTGATTTTGATAAGAATTTACTCAACATAGTTTTCTTGCCAACTGTGTCCCATTGCACAGATGCCTAGCAGGTATATACTCACAATGTTTGAGTGCAATGTTCAGGACTTTTAAATTCTATATTTTATACAAGTGAAATAATGTTAATATCTGTAATTCTGTAAGACATCAGTCTATAGATATGTATGATGCATAGATGATTGATGTATGTTTTCGTAATGTTACATGTAAGGTTTATGCTGTACAGTAGTTGTGTAGTCTGCTGCTCATGCTGATGATATACATGCAGTCTTGGTTTGTGTTGGCACAGAGACATCTTGAGTAATTAATGTTGTGTGGTTCAATTTTTGTAACCGAATTACATTTTTTATGTGACAATGTTATACTGAAACTGTTTTGAAATACAACAACACTGGACGTGACAGAAGTGACACTGTGTCTGTGTTTGTTTCACATTTCCCCTTTCAGGGGTTTAACATTTTGGAGGCACTGCTGGGAGCAGATGAGGCGAGAGTTGACTTCTGCTGGGACCAGACGTTTCCATCCCTCATTCAGCTCCTTTTTAACTCACCCAGGCAGATGACATCTAGTGGATAACTTTGGTGGCTGTCCGAGTGTCTACAACCAAGGGCATAAGCAATCTGAGGTCAACCTAAGGTTCCAGGAGCTCTGCAACTAAGGTTTAGGATGCCAACTACTGCTACAACAGAACTCTAAGTCACCACTGAAAAAAAAAAAAGAAAAAAAAAAAAAAAGAAGATGGAGTCAGCTGAGGTTGAAACATTACAGCTGGAAATAATAGGACTTTTGTGTTCACTGCCTGTAGACAGCCTAAAAGAACTGTGTGATTTCCTCACCATTGCTGGATTACAATTTGAGCATGTAACAGGAAAGAACAGAGCATCGCTCATCTTAATGATAAGTAATCATCTGCAGCGTGAAGAGTTACAAAAATTGGAGGATATGGGAATGGCAGAACTTCTTTGTTTTAAAGACAAGATAACTGAGCTTCAGGCTGAGACCATAGCTGACCAAATAAAAAGTACTAATGAGGAGAAAAAACATAAAGTTCAGGTCACTGTAACCGCCCCCAGAATGGCAGCTTCAGGTTCAGCTCTGAGTCATACCCCTCCCCTGTGGCAAAAGGAATTCAAAATATCCGGACAAATTGGAGAACCGGGACAAAAAGATCGCCTCACATTTTCCAGCCTAGCACGGCAAATTGAACATGGCCTCTTCAAAGGCTTTCCAGAGACTGAGGTTGTTGATGCTGTCATAAGAGCCATTGTCCCGGGGATGCAGTTGCGTAGTTATTTAGAAGGGAAATGTGACCTCACACTGCCCACCCTGAGAAGAATCCTTCGCTGCCATTATCAAGAGAAGAGTGCAACAGAATTATATAAACAGCTGTCATCAGAAGTACAAGGCATTAAAGAGACTCCTCAGAGTTTTCTTATCCGCACTCTAGACCTAAGACAGAAGATTTTGTTTGCCTCACAAGAGTCCGGATCAGGCTTACAATATGATCCAGTGCTAGTGCAGAACATGTTCCTCCACTCAGTCATGACCGGCTTGCAGAACGATAACATAAAACGTGATCTCCAGCCATCCCTGGAGCAAGTTGGTGTTTCTGATGAACTTTTGTTTGAGAAACTAAATATTGCATGCGCCTATGAAAGTGAGAGGCAAGACAAGAAAAAAATAAACACATCACAACGGTCTATAACCATTCACTCTGCTCAGTCTGACCACACCACTATTGAGAGGAAAGAGAAAATAAGCCAGCCAAGTCACAGTAAGAGTCAAACAGATATTCTCTCAGAACTGCATGAGATGAAGACTAACATGACTCTTTTAAAAGACCTTAAAGCTGAAGTGTCTTCTATTAAAGAGTCCATGCAACAGCCCTCTTATCTACAGAGGCAGCACCCAAACCCAGTTTCGGGACAAGACTGTATACCACCTCAGTCAGCATCAGCCTACCACGACTCATCACTGACATGCAATGCAGCAGTACATCATGGTCATCCTCCAACACAGTGCAGCTACTTGCAACCCCCTTCAGCATATCACAACTATTCACTACACCATTCAACACAGCATGGTTATCCTCCAACCAACCAGAGGTATGGAAATCAACGCTCCCTCTCCACAGCTCCACCATGGCCCAGGAGGAGGTGCTACGCCTGCCAGCAGGAAAATTTGGAAAACTGCATTCACTGTTTTAGGTGTGGCAGCAGCGAACACTTTTCAGCTGGTTGTAGGATGAGATCTGGCCAATTTAGAGGGACTGCTTTAAACGAGCAAGGGTTACCCCAGCGGGGCAGGGAGTAACCAGTTCATCATCAGTGCCCCAACTCTGTGCACACTGTGGGGTCAGTGGGATAAAGGTGAGACTAAGACAATGTTCATCATGTAAAAATGTATTATATTGTTCTGAGGGATGTCAACATGAACACTGGGTTATTCATAGGGATCAGTGTTCACCATCCTCATGTAGCACAGTACAAGCAACACCACGAAAGAGAAAACAAGTTAAATTTGCCCCACTAGTTGGAAAAAAATACCTAATTGACTGCCATCTTCAAGGTCAGCAAATTGAGGCGTTGTGGGACTCTGGCTCACAAGTGACTATAGTAAGTGAACAATGGAAAGCAGAACATCTGCCACATGTGACTTTGAAAAACATTTCTGAAATCATTGAAAACAATGACACTTTAAATATCATTGCAGCTAATGGCGAGGACATGCCGTATGTAGGTTGGATAGAGGTCACCTTTAAATTAGTTGCAGATGCAGTCTCAACAACAGAAGTTGTTGTCCCCACCCTAGTAATCAAAGGTAACAGTCTTGCTCGGCCTATTATCGGTTCAAATGTTATTGGACTTATAGTGGATACTGAGCTACAACAAAACAAAGATATTAATAAACAGCAATTAATCAGAGTTATCCAAGCAGCTTTTTCTGACCTTGAAATGGATGATGCTGAAGTGGTTGTGGCTAGAGTTGTTGCTGAAAAACGATTCATGGAGTATAGTGTCAAAACTACCAGAGGACAAGTGCATGTCCCAAAACGCACATCAGTAACAGTAGAGTGCCGTGTTTCAACACCCCCTTTGCAGGAGGAGACAACTCTGATCTTTGAACCTACTATAAATCCACAGTGGCCAGAGGGCCTAGAGTTGACTGACACTCTGATGAAACTGGGAAAAGGTGCAAAACCATTCATAGTTGTGGATGTACAAAACCCAACAGATCATGACATAGTACTCCCTGGGAGGACTATTATTGGAACAGCACAGACAGTTCAAGCAGTTTACCCAGCAACCATCTTTAAATGTCTCATACTTGCACTAATGTTTGTATTACATCACTGCCTATAATCATAATACTGTTTACATTCTCTGTTTACATTTATTAATACTGTTTACTTTTATTACTACTGCTTACATGTAATTACTACTGTTTACATTTACACTACTCTAATATCTACACCACTGCTGGTACATATACAGTGTGCTCTGAACGGTCTTATTTAGGGATGCCCAATGTGCCTTACTGCATATGCCACTTTTTGCCTCTATAACAACATCAACTACTACCTCATACATATACTGTGTACATTAACTCATACGCTGCTTTGCCACTTTGCAAATGTCAATGCTAGAAACCTTTAGTTTATTTTAGTTATACTTTTTATACTCTTTTTTTATACTAGTATGCAAAAACTCAGGACAGTATTATGTTCATTAAATGTTTAATGTTTTAGTTTTAGAGTTGGTGTAAATTTTCATACTCTTATACCACTATGCAAAAAACTCAGGACAGTGTTAGTTTTACTATTTTATGCTTATGTCTATTATTATATGTTTCAGTGTTTCAATGTTTAGATGTTTACTGTTGCACCGAGGGACTGAGAGAAACGCAATTTCGGTCCTGTGTATGTCCTGTACAGTACATATTGCAGATCTGACAATAAAGTTGACTTTGACTTTTTTTTTACTTGACTTAAATGGCCTTGCTCCACACCTCCAGTAACAGTAACCAATGTGGAGGTAAGAAAGGAACAAACCACTGATTGGGATTGGGATCCCCCAGTTGACCTGGATCATCTTAGTCCCCCTGAAAAAGAAGTGGTTAAACAGATGCTAAACGAGGAATCAGGCTCCTTTTCCTGTTCCGATGATGATATTGGCTATATTGAGAACCTGCGATTGTCCATCTCATTAAAAGACACTGAACCTGTGGCTAAAACATATCTCTCTGTTCCAAAACCATTGTATCAAGAAATGAAGAGCTATCTGCATGATCTTATCACACAAGGTTGGGTGCGCAAATCTAATTCCCCCTATGCCTCCCCAGTTGTGTGTGTTCGGAAAAAAGATGGAAGCTTACGCCTTTGTATAGATTACCGTGAGTTAAACCGCAAGACTGTACCAGATCGCCAGCCCATTCCCAGGGTTCAGGACATAATGGATGGCTTGGGAGGCAACTCATGGTTTTCACTGTTGGATCAAGGTAAAGCTTATCATCAGGGGGTCATGGCAGAACAGTCAGCCACTTACTGCTTTTGTAACCCCCTGGGGTTTATATGAATGGATTCGAATACCATTTGGTTTAATGAATGCACCTGCTGCCTTCCAGCGGTGCATGGAAGAATGCCTGCAAGGGCTTAGGGATGAAATTTGTATTCCATACCTTGATGTTTATGTTTGTTTATGTTTATGTTTATTAAATTTGTTCATTTTTTTACAAAAGAAACTACAAGGCAATCTCATAATGATAGTGTACAAAATGTAAAAAAAATGAAAGGTGGCAGAAAGAAGAATAAATCTTATTATATCTGCCCCTTATCTCCAACAATCAGATTAAACAACAGTAGTCAAACCATGTAAACAATAATAATCTTCAACCAACTTTTTCCAACAGTCAGGTTAAACAATAATATTCTTCAACCAACAGTACAAAATTACTAACTCTTTTTAATTTTCTAACTAACAGTACAAAATGACTAACTCTTTCTAATTTTCTAACTAATACAATACACATTACGTTATTTCACATATATTTTTTTAACACATTTGTTTTGATCATTTTTTTAAATGTAAACATTGACTTGGCATTTTTAACTACATTCTCCAAGCCATTCCATAATCTAATTCCCTGGATTGAGGTAGAACGTCCCTTCAAACTGGTTCTGAATTGTGGTTTTACAAACAACTCTGTTCCCTTAAGATTATAACAACTTTGTCTTTTAACAAAGTGCATTTGGATATTTAAAGGTAATGCATTATTTTGAGCTCTATACATAACTGATAAAATATTATAGTCTACCAAATCATGGAACTTCAATAATTTTAGTTGATAAAATAATGTACTTGATGGATGACGGTAATGCTTTCTAGTGATAATTCTTACAGCTCTTTTCTGTAATACAAAAATAGGCTTTGTGATTGTTTTACACGCTTTCCCCCAAACATCAATACAATAGATTAAGTGTGGAACAATGATTGTGTTATACAACAAATACAGAGCTTTATCATTCAATAGGTCTCTGACTTTGTACAGTACTGCTATCGATTTAGCTATTTTTATTCTTACAGAATTTATGTGTTGTTTCCATGTCAGTTTGTCATCAATGATAACACCCAAAAACTTCACCTCATTCACTCTACAAATCTCAACATCCTCAATTTTGAGTGGAACATCAACAGTTTTCTTTTTATTACCGAATATCATGTAATTAGTTTTTTCTAGATTTAATGATAATTTATTTATTTTAAACCAAGTTTGTATCTTGACAAATTCTGTCTTTATCAATTCTAACATTTGTTCTATATCTTCACCTGAACAGAAAAAAGTGGTATCATCAGCGAAAAGTACACATTTAAGGAGTCCTGACACATTTACCAAGTCATTCACATATAAAATAAAAAGCTTTGGTCCAAGTACAGAGCCTTGGGGAACTCCACATGTGATATTACAGAGGTCAGATCTTACATCATTTATTTGTACAAATTGTTTCCTATTTTTTAAGTAGCTAGATACCCACTGTAATGCTGGTCCTCTAATACCATATTTGTTCAGTTTTTCAAGGAGAATGGTGTGATCAATAGTATCGAATGCTTTTTTTAAATCAACAAAAATACTGATACAATGTTGTTTTTGATCGACAGCAGTAGTTATTTGTTCCATTAGTTCCATGAGAGCCATTGATGTAGAGTTTTTTGATCTAAACCCATACTGACTGTTGCTTAGAATATTTTGTTTATCTATAAATTGGTCTAGTCTGTTCACAAATAGTTTTTCAAGAATTTTTGAAAACTGTGGTAACAAGGATATAGGTCTATAATTGTTGAATACACATTTATCACCATTTTTAAAAAGAGGAACGACCTTAGCTACTTTCATATTATCTGGAAAAATTCCTGTTGAAAATGATAAGTTACATATGTATGTGACATATGACATCCTTGTCTTCAGTAAGTCATTTGAAAACCATGTTGAACATGTCAGGACTGTGCTAAGACGATTGAGAGCGCATGGCATAAAGTTGAAGCCAGCTAAGTGTGGAATGTTTCGACGAGAGGTTCGCTATCTCGGGTGGCTCATTTCATCAGAGGGCAGCAAAATTGACCCTGTGGATACTATAGCTGTTAGAGCTCTAAAAGATATGCGACCAGCCACCGTGGGAGAACTAAGAGCCATTATGGGCCTTTTGAGTTATTATCGTCAATATATCCAAAGTTTTTCTCAAATTGCTGCTCCTCTTTATGACCTCATGAAAGCTCCTGCAGATTCAAAACAAAGAGACAAACATGTTGCGAGAAAGAGACAGAATAAACGAAAACAAACTGGGGCCCCCTCCAACCTTCCCATTGTGTGGACAGAAAAACATCAGCGTGTGCTGGAGGAACTGTTAGACCACTTGGTAGAGCCACCAATTCTTGCCTTTCCTGATTTTAGTAAGCCGTTTGTCCTATACACGGATGCTTCTAACCTGGGCCTGGGGGCAGTTTTGTATCAGGAACAGGAAGGAAAAATGCGTGTAATAGCATACGCCTCCCGAACTCTCACTGAACCTGAAAAGAACTACCACCTACATTCTGGAAAATTAGAGTTCCTTGCTCTAAAATGGGCTGTTTGTGAAAAATTTAGGGACTATCTGATTGGTTCGTCATGCACTGTATATACGGACAATAACCCGCTCACTTATGTCCTGTCCTCAGCAAAACTAAATGCGACTGGGTGTCGGTGGGTTAGAGCTGTCATCGGGCCGGAAATCCACGGCCCTACCCTACCCGAGCCCTTAGTTTAATTACCCAAGCCCGAGGGAGCCCGCTGATTTCCTAGAAATCACCGCCCGACCCGACCCTACCCGATTAAAAAAAAAAAAAAAAAAAAAAAAAAAAACACTACGTTTATTTATTAAGCTTTTACTGCGTTCTCCCACTCAGCAAAAGAACTTGATGTTGTTCTTCTGTGTTTTGATGGAGGAGGTGTGAGCGCGCTGCTCGCAGTGACTTTTGAAGCTTCAGGAATGTCAGGAATGCGGCAACTTGTTCCGCCGCAGATGAGAGCAGTGTGCGGACGTGAGCGTGCACCTGACGCACGTCAGCTGGTGACATAATTTTGAGCTTGTTAAAGTTAGGCCACAGAAATAATGCAACTCTGTGCAAGTCGTGGATAATAATTTTGCGCTCCAGCACTTCTGCATGTCGCGCAGAAACACCTGCTGCGGAGAGTCTGTGTGACTGGCAGTGTTGCTTCAGTTTCTCATTCCAGAGACAAACCAGGTTGGTGGGATATTTGTCACCCTCCAGTTCTCTCTGTGCACGGTAAAATGGTTCGAGAAATGTCACTAAAAAGTCCAGCATGTCGGGGGAGACGCTGTCCAGGCGCGCGCCGCGCGCCTGCTCTCTGGCTGAGTTTGCGCATAGTGGCTGCGCTCAGTGCGCTGCGGTTTTCACCATCTAAATTCACTCTATTAATTATTTCCTCATCAATAAACTTACTGCCTTATATTCTTTACAAGCAGATTAAAACAATTTTATATTGTGTGCATTTTTATTTAGTTTTGTTTGTGCTGTATGATTAAAAAAAACCACATCAAAGCCCGAGCCCGACCCGCGGCCCGCCAATCAAACGCAAAAATATGGCCCTACCCTACCCGAAGTCGGGTAGGGCTCGGGTAGGGTCGGGCTCGGGCAAAGAAACGACACCTCTACGGTGGGTTGCTGAATTGGCAGACTTTCACCTCACCATCCGATACAGACCAGGAAAAGAAAACATTGGCCCTCATGCACGAACCGTTCGTACGCACAGATTTGTTCTTATACTGTTCGTACGAGTGATTTAGGATCATTTGTGGCATCCAACAATGTTTTCGTATCCTAAGATTTTTTTCAGATACGAACAAAATTTACGAGTGGTCCGGACCTGTCGTATATTTTAGGAGCGTCAGTCTGCTGTCATCCAGACGGGATTTCTCCACTAATAACTACATATTTCGTTATTTAGAAAATATTTTGAGTTTAAAAAAGTCACGCACCACAATTGTTTTTGACAATAGGTTATTCTGTTTGAACTAGAATTATAATTTTAAGTTTAATTTGTCTGGTGTGTCGCGCAGGCTTCATGAGTCGTGCGCTCCCCTTGGTCATCAAAGCCGCTCCTCATATTAACACCCAGGTACATAAAATCCCCATACACCGCCACAGAACAAGTACGAATTAAGACTGATTTTCATGCTATTGCTGGACTGCTGTGCAAACACCATCGGAGCAATAGATTTTTATATCTGATTCGAAATATAACCTGCAGAATGTGGTTGCGCGATGACCAGGAGGAGCGCGCATGAGAAAAGCTGCTGACCCAACACGTCCTCATGCGCTGCTCCACCGTGCGTCCATCCCCCTCTCAGTCAGCCACACATAAAAAAGAAGTGCCCAAAGTACCGATCTGTTCCGAGCCGAGTGGAACCTGCGCGTGTGTGCCACCCCCACCTCCTCTTCCCCCCTCCTCCGCCTCCATCACCTGCCCTCAGCTCCGTGCGCCGCGTTGTGCAGGCGATGGAGCCGTGAGCCGCGCGCACTGAAGAACCGAGCTGCTATGGAGGAGAAGCGCGGTGGGGGGGGGGCAGGCGTCTAGACCAGTGAGACCAGCAGACCCACCAGTCTGGACCACTTTCTGCGACACACGTGCACTCTGAGTCCAGGAACAGGGGTTTTTGTTTCCAACATCGCACAGAAAGGATGCGGGGCTTTGTGCTGCAAAACATGTTGGCACGCATCTTGCGCAGCGTGGCATTTATTGACCATCCATCTCAGACTATTCCTTGACCACTCCTGTCTGTGCTGCGGCGATGTTTGAAGCCATTTTCAGATCAAACCATTTATTCTTGATTTCTGATACTGGACGACCCACGGGAGACAAAAGATATGCACTACAATATTAATATGAAGTTAACTGTAGTTTCGAGACATTTTAATGCTTCTGTTCAAAACCACATCCGACACTTGCGGGGGGGTGGGGGGTAGCCGCGCCACTGAGAGCAGAACTCCGAACGCGTGAAGTTCCTCCTTTTACTTCATGTGTTTGAATGAATGGACACTTCCTGCTGTCAGAAGGCAGGAAACGTGGCCTTATATGGTGTTTTGAGGGGTGGGAATTATGTAAATAACCTTCCGCGTGCACGAGCAGGTGAATAGAACAGGTGGGATTCATCATTATTTACACAGCTCATATACACACGTTTCCTGTGGATAGAAGCCTTTGTTGGATCTGACGTGGCATGTTCGTACGAACACTTCGTACGAACAAAAGTAGGAGAAATTTAGGATAAGAATACGAACATTTTCGTGCATGAGGGCCATTGATGCCGACTGTCTCTCAAGGCTACCAGTGGATATTGACACCATGATGAAACACTGCACTGAACAAATGTCATCAAATTCAGTACAAGCAGTAGTACAGTCAGTTGAGGACCCAGATTCCCATGCAGGGTGGTCCATGGCACTGTCTGCTCAGTGTAAAGAAATCAGCAGTTCAGAGTGTACCCCTCTCTCACTGAAGGAGATTTGTCAAGCCCAGAGGGAAGATAAAAATATTGGGCCAGTGATTAGATGTCATCAATTAAATAAGAAACCTGACAGTAAACAACTGAAATCATTCAGTACCCAAAGTAAAAGGCTACTCTGTGAATGGGAAAAACTCACTTTGGATGATGATGGCATCCTGCGCCGAAAGACAACCAAACGGACACAACTTGTTTTGCCTGAAAAGTACAAAGCAACAGTTATGAAAGAGCTGCATAATGACATGGGGCATCAAGGAGTTGACCGGACTATCTCCCTAGTAAGAGAACGTTTTTTTTGGCCCTACATGCAACATGACATTGAGCACTATGTGGCTCAAGGTTGCTCATGTTTGAAACAAAAGAAACCGAGCCGAGAGACTAGGGCACCACTAACCAATATTGTTACAACCCAGCCTTTTGAGTTAGTGTCACTTGATTTTTTGCATGTTGACAAGTCTTCAGGCGGATATGAATATATATTGGTTGTGATTGACCATTTCTCAAGATTTGCCCAAGCTTATGCCACCACATCTAAGTCAGCAAAAACTGTGGCAGATAAACTCTTTAATGACTATGCATTAAGATTTGGATTCCCTTTACGTATTCACCACGATCAAGGTGGTGAATTCGAAAACCAGCTCATGTCACAACTGAAAAAAACCTCTGGAGTGTTGGGCTCACGAACGACGCCATATCATCCCCAAGGTAATGGCCAAGTTGAACGATTTAATCGTACACTCATACAGATGCTGAGGACGCTTACAGAAAAAGAGAAGTCCAGCTGGAAAGACTCACTGAATAGGTTGGTTTTTGCATATAATTGCACAAGATGTGAGGTCACTGGCTTTTCTCCCTTTTATCTCCTTTTTGGAAGGACCCCAAGACTGCCCGTTGATGTACTTTTCCGCTTGACGCCAGAAACGGGCACGCCTGACCACAGGGAGTACATGCGAAAATGGAGAGAAGGGATGCAACAAGCTTATGAGATAACAAGGAACAATGCAAGGAAATCAGCTGAAAGAGGCAAAAGAAATTATGATCGTAAACCAAAGAGCTCAGAGTTGGAACCTGGAGACCGTGTCTTGGTCAGAAACTTGACCCCAAGAGGTGGGACCGGCAAGCTCCGCAGCCATTGGGAGGACACCATCCACAAGGTTGTGCGTCGAGTAAATAAGGATGCTCCAGTCTATGAGGTGGAACCGGAACAAGGAAAGAGGAGAGATAGCAGGATACTACACCGCAACCTTTTACTCCCCTGTGACCACCTCCCTTTGGAGGTTCCTCTAAAAGTTCCCAGATTGCAGAGGAAAGCTTCAAGACAGACAAGTGACAGTGAACTTAACAGTCAGCAAAAGGACGACAGTGATGAGGACTCAGAGGATGAATGGTTTTACTACCCATGCCCTGGCCCATATCTACAGATATATTCCCCTGCTGAGGAGGAGCACACTGGTCCGTCGGCAGGCCCTGAAATCGAAGCATCACATGACTGGCCAGATGAGAGACAAGTGAGAGTGTCACAATCGGAAGAGGAACAGGTGCTAACTGACGTGCTACTAAGAGATGAAGCGCCTGAGCAACTGGAAAATAGTGAAAATATTCCTGTACTGCCACCCATGTTATCTCCCTCATGTGAGAATCACAGCAGTAACGAGCGAGTACAAGACAGACCTCGGAGAGAACGACGACCACCAAAGCGATTCACCTATGATGAACTTGGTTGTCCATCTTGTTACAATGTGGGACTTCCAGCCATATCCACATATGGGTGTGACCCCATGCAATATTATGGACCCCTTCAATCAAGGTCCATGTGGCCAAACCCCGTCCAGATCTCCACCCACCCCGTGTTCTTGTATGGATAACCACAGAATTTTATTGGACTCATGGACTGTTTTCCAAAGGGAATATGCCCATGGACCCATACTTTGGATGTCGAGGACGACATTTTTGTTGAAGGGGAGTGTGTAGTGGTTATAAAATTGTTAAAAAAAACAACAAAAAAACATTAAGTAAAATACTATTGTTTTGTATTATTTTGTATTTGTATGTAGTTCATGGTATTATTTGGGAAATGTAAAGGGATCAAACACACCATAATCCATTCTTCAGTTGAAGAGAAATTCATGGGAATAAGATGCATTAGATTGCTGCTCTAAATATCTGTGACCAATTTTTCTGGTCTTGCAGTTCAAAGGTCACAGAATGATGCAGTAGCAGAATACATCTTAAATATATTTTCTTTAAATGTTACTTTTCTGAATATGATTGTTTATAGACTTTAGAGAGTGATACAGACTTTAGAGAGTGATACAATTTCAAAGTTTATGTCTTGAGAGTTTTACTTCCTGATCGTGTTTCGATTAGTTATGTCTAAACTAACACAGGTGAAATGTGTTGCTCCTGCTCGCCCATTAACAACACTGGACGTGACAGAAGTGACACTGTGTCTGTGTTTGTTTCACATTTCCCCTTTCAGGTAAAAATTCTGACTGTTACCAGTTTTATAACTAGATTTATGGTCACTGAGTTTAGAAAACATGTAGAAAATGGCTGCAGTAACATGAACAGCTTGGGTAACTGATTTTGATAAGAATTACTCAACATAGTTTTCTTGCCAACTGTGTCCCATTGCACAGATGCCTAGCAGGTATACTCACAATGGCCCTCATGCACGAAAATGTTCGTATTTTTATCCTAAACCCATCCTTGCACTATGAGATCCTGCAGGTAATCTTTCATTTCCCTGTACAGAGGTTTTGGCACAGACCGGTATGTTTTTGACACAGGTTCATCATCCTTCAGTGAGATGTTCATTTGCAACCCGTGTATGCAGCCAATATCCTCATCAGATTTGGAGAAAGACTCAGATTCTTCTCTTAACATTTGACTTACTATTTGTCTCTGGTCCTCATCCAGGTGAGTTAAATCAACAGGAGGGTCCCACTGTCCATCTGCAGGTACACCTTCACTGGTGCTCTGGGCCTGGATGTGATTGACTGATTTACTTGTTGGTTGTTGGGTTGTGCTGAAAAAGTCAGCTGGATACACAGACTTTACAGACTGCACAGCTCCAACAACCGTCCGACCTGGAAGTGTGATGTCATGGTTTGTGGGGTTTTGAACACTTAAAACAACATTTGGGGCTGTTTCTGCCTCAACTGATACAAGGGTATCACAGAATTCCAATTCTTCAGGCCACTGTGGATTCACAAGAGGCTCAAAAAGCAGAGTTTTAGCCTCCCTAAACTTTGGGGCTTGAATACGACACTGAATCTGAATGGTGGTGTGTTTTGGCACATTGACTCTTTCATTTACTGTCCTCACATTGTGTTCACATGTTTGACCCAGGCTGACAGCAGAAATAAAGGCTTTTACCTTATTATTTTTTAGATGAGGGAATGCAATTTTTACTGCATTTACAAGTTTGTCCATACCGCCATATATTGGTTGGCCTTCCCGGTTGTTCTGCACGAGATGTTCAATTACATTGAACCCAATGATTGGGCATTGCTGTTGGTTGCCTTTCAACACAAGCACAGGTATTAGCAGCTCATCATCCATGGTAGTCAACTTGAAAGGGACTTCCAGCCAGCCAGAGTATGGCATGGCGGTGCCATTAGCTGCTTCAATATATAATGGGTCCAGTGGGTCCTGTAGCTCAGTAACATCCCTTAGCTGCAGGTCAGGTAGGTAATTTTCTTTCCAAGCCTCATCTATAGCACATATTTGTGAACCTGTGTCCCAGAGTGCTTGAGTATTCTGTCCATTCAGGAAGCACTTGATAATACATTTTTTCCCTATTAACTCCCTTACGGTTTGGTCTTTAACAGAAGCTCTGATAGTTTTGGGTTCAGATTGTTCACATAGCTGCCTGACTTGTTTAACACCTAAACAGGAGTGTGACTTACAGTCAATTTTGTGAACAGGCCAATGCATTTTCTGACATGTTTTTGAGCAATAAAGAGCAGTTTTACAACTCCAGTAGCGTTTTAATTCCCTCTTCACTTTCTTTTTTCCACAGTTTACACAAAAATGGGACTTGTAGTTAGCTCTGGCTGCCCCACGCCCCACGGAGGCAACCCAACTTAGTTTAAAGATCCCCTATATGTTGAAGGAGCTGCTCTGTCTGCTCTACATCCTGCCCTGAAGTGCTCAGTACTTCCACATCTGAAGCAATGCTGTGTAGTGGACCTACCCAGAGTCAAATTAAGGTTTTTGAACTGTCCAGAGATGATCTTTACTGACCTCTCAGTAAAGCAAGACATTTGTCACAAAATCATTCCATTAGTTGTAATCAGAATATAGTCACCAAAAGAGACTATTTCTACCTTTGATTTTATTCTAATGTAATCAAAAGAATAACTTTTGTCATTTTCATGATATATGTTATATGCTGTTATTCTTTAAATGTGAAACATCAATGTGTCATTTCTGCAAGTGAAAAGGTGTCAAAGTTCAGCTAAAATGTCAAACTGACTTACACTGAAATTGTTTTTGTCGAGTTTCAGCTAAAACTCTCATCTAGCGTCTGAAAGTCTCTCACTCAGATACTTTTCCTAAACAATTTCCTTCTCTGTGCTGAATTTCACCTTGAATAGTGATAACGAGTGGACCAATGAAAAAGAGACAAGTTTCTCTCCTCTCTAAGTCTCTTTTTAAGTTCTAACTGTGCGGAAACGCTTCAGTCTTTGAATGGACAGAGAGTTTGAATGGACGGAGACCTGAAAGCTCTCTGCCTTGCAGCTGGTCAAGCTTGGTCAAGAGCCAAAGACTAACTTGTCAGCTAGAACTGATGGACGCCTCCATCCAGTTCCCCGAGCAAAAGCTCCAAAGTTCCTAATGAACTTTCTTTGAGAAACATCTCGTCTTGAAGTCGGCCAGAAGCTGCCACATGTTTCTGACGGCTGACGCGGATCCGAGGAGACGTTGGAAGTAAACGACCAGTTCAGACGTACGAGGGCCGGAAGGACTCTGTGCACCTGGGAGGCTGGTAATATCTTTATCAGACGCATCGTCAAAAGGTAAAGCTGTTTACAAACGTACCTGGGATTTAGCCGAAGTCGGATGGAAAGTGTCATCTCTGGTTACACTCGAGATAAATAACTTAATCTCTCCAACCTCTTATTCCTCCCATTCCCATTTCTGGTGGCCTCGTATCGGCTTCTAAAGTTTATTGATATCTGTGGTCTCGGTCATGAACTGTAACGTCATGTTGGCATAATAGGATCCAAGTTTTAGACTCTAACAGGTTAATTATTTTGGCTGGAAAAGTGTTCAGAACGATTGCAGGACTGCAGTTAATGACATTTGAAGCTGAAATTGTTATTTGTTCAACTTTTGAAACGCTATAAGTAGTTTGGTGGGGATCTGTCTCGCTGTGTGGGAAGTGTCTGGTGGTTCTGATAAGGACCCGGTCCAGATTACGTTGCACAAGCTGAGGCAATCTCACTGCAAAATGACCGCCGAGTCAAATTGCCTGAAAAGCTAATTTAACATCTACAAGATTGCTGTGCTGGTATTTTACATGTTGGAGCAGGTCATAGAAGCATATAACTGTTAGAACGGTGTCGGATAGTGGTTCTGAAACCCGAGTTCTGCTCCTTTAAAGTGGACGGAACCGACCTGAACGCGGCTCCGAGGGAGTCCGTGTCGTGTTACAGTTGACGTGCTGGTTACTGAGCGTAGCTTAGTCGTGCCTGTTTTAAATGTGATTGCCACGTTTCAGAGTTTTGGGGAGTTAATTCGAAGCGTTTGAGTTGGTTACGAGTCTATAAAGTTGTGTTCTGTTGTGCTAAGCTAACGTTAAAGAGCTACGTGTCCTAGTACACGTTTGTTTATGAGCTGTGATTGGATGAAACGAGAGCTGTGAGCTGTCAATCACTCGTGGCGAACGCTGATTCGCTGTAGTGGGAACGCACGCCGTTGCGACCAACCCACTTTGTCGTCATTTCCGGTACTACATTGGTCGAAGGTAAGAAAAACTACATTTACCATGAATGCTTGGAATGAACTACAACCGCTGTGATTGATTGGTTGACGTCACGTATCTGTGTAGCGAGCTCCGCCTCGCTCAGCACAGCAGAGCTGGTGACGCGCTGCGTCGACCCGCCTATTTGTGTCGTCATTTCCTGATGCACTTTGAGTGACAAGCAGACGCAGTTCACACACACACGGTGAAAAGTGGTTTCACTAAAAGTTTAAAAACTCAATTTAAGCCATCTAAACTGTCTAACAACATAAATTTGTCTCTGACAAGACCGCAGTTCGAGCGTTTATCACGAACATACTAGAAACTAACTCTAAAAGGTAGTTTTTCAGTTAAATACTGAATGAAATAATTCAGTCTCCACGTGATAAATTAAGACTCAAAGCTGCCCCCTGTTGGTTAAAAGACGTTGACAGATGAGTTTTCTCAAATACATCATGAGAAGTCAGCATTTTTATGGTGAATTACCAGCTTTTAAAATTGTTCTGTACACAAACAAAAATTCCTGTTTATTTTAAATAAAAAATTTTGAATAACAGAGGTACAGTCGAACAATTGATGCTCATTTTAAATACTGAAGAGATTTAAAATAACACTCAAAAAGCATCTTTTATTTGATTTTCAGATTAAATAAAATAAATTAAAAAAATGATGGAGAACAGAGAATTTCCACATTAAGCTCTTCACATCTCTGAATTTTAAACAGAATTGGTGTACACTGTACACTTTTAGTTAAAAATTGCATTTTTAACGTTTTTCTGTGTAAAATTAATGACTCCAGTTTATTTTAAATACAAAATTTAAAATAAACAGAAAGCATCTGCTGACTTGATTTTCACAAAAAATCAAAACAAAGATAGCAGAACAACTTTGAGGATGTCAACAGACAACAAATTGATAAAAAGTCACTGATTTTTATTTGGAATGCCATCTGTCATGTTATGCTAAGCACACAAACACCTCCAGTTTATTTTAAATAAAAAATATTTAAAATAAACAGGTAATCCATTTTTCACTCCTGATAACTGTCAAAATACAGCAAAACAGTTTAGCCAAACTGCAATACATCTTTTTTAAGGCATAATGGAGCAGCATTCTGGGTACATTTTAGTGTGAACAATGTATTTATTTCGAATCTTTTAAATAGTGTTTGAGTAAGTAAAACGGACGTCATGCTTGGGTTAGTTAGTAACTGTTGTTGAAAAATAAGTTATATTTTAAAGTTAACACTGCAAAAAGGCATTTAACTTTTACAATTCATTTGAGGGTAAAACCTGAAGAAGGTACCTATGAATAGAAATACTTATTACACAGTGAAACACTTAAACCAGACAGCTGATTAGTTTGATTGACTCAGTGCTGCATTAAAAGTGAAGATTTATTTGCACACATTAAAATTCGAACTGTCTTATTGATTTTCACAAAAAATCAAGTTAAAGATGGAAGTTCAAGACGGTACGCGTCCAAGGCTCATACAGTATGTGCCTCTAGAAGACCCATACATCAGAGGGTACCAAGAGGAACCCCGGAGCCATGAACTTGCTCCCCCTGCACCTTGCACAGAGGAAAAATCTTTCTCATTGTGTGGTGACTACTCAGCTGCCCGAAATGTCTTGCAGAGAAACGATGAACATCCATATTTTTTCTTTGCCAGAATTTTGAAGGCGTATATAGGTGACATGATGGAACCTGACCTGGAAGAGCAGACGCTTTTCAAATCTGTTTTCAGGGATAATCTAATCCCTGATGTTAGATTCAAGTTGCCATGGAACTTGGCCTGGGGTGATTTAGAAGCAACATCTTTGCATGAAATAGTAGAGTGTGCTGCGGATGTCTTTGCAGCTAACATGCAAGCCAAAACACCCTTACAGGTGTCCCCGAATGAAGCGGTCAAATCCCACTCGCTGGAGCTAGAAGGGACAAGTTCATCAACTCCCTCTCCTAACAAAGGCGAAAAGAAACAGACCTTTCAACCTGACAAACCACAAAGTGGGGGTATCCGCGGGAGAAAGAAACCAAAATGGTTCAGATCGAACCAGATGGGTGAAAACCAAGGTCAATCGGCGGGTGGACTTCAAAAGAAATTGAAGGATGGGGACCTATACTCATGTAACTATGCGTTGTCCCAACAGACACCCCCGAGCCTTGGAACTGCACCTCCCGCGCCTCGAACTGAACAGTTCGAAATAGGCAAGGAGTCACGAATGTCCCGGAATAATGGCCCAACACCTCTATGCTCGGAAGAGACAGAGGAAGTAAGTAGTTTGTCAGTAGATTTGAATGTTACTGTGCTTGACCAACCTGTTACAATGAGTGGCATTATCATTGATAATGACACTATCAACATTGACCAACCTGGAGCGATGTGTAGCACTGTCTTTCACAAAGACTCAGAGCACACAAATAACTCAGCGCACACTACTACCAACATTGCCATGGATGTTGACAGCAAACCAATTGCTGACACACAACAACATCCTGAAGGTCATGATGCTGACAGCCAACAAGATGCTGACAGTAAGCAAGATTACACAGACAGAGTCACACGTGAACAGAAACGTGGGCCAAGACCTGTGAGGTTTCTGTGTAACTTTATACAAAGGGGGGTGGCTAAGAAAGCTTACCTGCCTATCACACTGGAAGGTGTCCTTGAGCGTGAAGCCCTCCTGGATGGCAGTTCTGATATAACCATTATGTCGGCCAAGCTGTTCGAGGAGCTGAGGACCGCCGCTAACGGTGTTGACAGGCAAATACCCTTTGAGAAATGTGCTATTGAGCTACAGGGTCTCGCAGAGACGAGAACAACCCTAACAGCTATGGCTATGGTTCACATGCAGATTGGCGAAATGACACTACGCCACCCGGTGTACGTGTCTAAACTTGACTCATTCCCATTTTTGGTTGGCCAAGATTTTATAAACCGCTTCAACGCGATTATAGATTATGGTCGACGGAAAATGTGGAGCACAGTGAGAAAACCCCTGCCAATAAAAGTGCCTCCTAGTTGTGATACAGACTGCCTAACCGCAGGTACCGCAAAGGACACACGGGACACCTCATCCGAGGACGAGAGCCCGGTAAGTGAACCTTCAACTACAGGTGAGACAGAAGAGACCCAAAAGTTGGACCAAACTCTGGCCCAACAAGAGAACCTCCTCTGTGAGCTGACACATTCAGCACTCCCTGACCACTGCCTACCACAGGTAGTGAAAGGTGTTGAGATCCAAGGATCCCACACCGAAGACGCTGTACTGTCCTCTGGGACAGGTAATTCGGCAATTAGCCAAGCTTTCAATGAAACCTTGGTTCAAGGGCATCTGAGTCCAGAAAATGACAGTCAACCAAACGCTGACAGTCACTTGGACATCATTGTTGCAGATTACGAGGACCCCTCATCAGACAAGAAGGGGGCAAACTCACATTACCTACCACAGGTAGAGAAAGGTGTGGAGATCCAAGGACCCCACACCGAGGTTGCTGTACTGTCCCCTGGGACAGGTAAATCGGCTATCAGCCAAGCTTTCGATGAAACCTTGGTTCAGGGACATTTGTGTCTAGAACTAGTCAGAAATGACATAGTTTTTACAGACTCAAAGAGCCCCTCTTCAGTCAAGAAGTGGGAAGACACACACAACGACAGTGACCCGTCGCAGTCTGTACAATCAGACACACCTGCGACTGCGCCGACAGTTGTGACACACCTGAATTACACGGAAAGAGGTAAACGTAAGAAGATACGTTGGCCAAAACCTAAACGATTCCTGTGTACCGTCTTCTCTCAGCTGCGCGAACAGCTTAAACTAAACGGTGGCATCCTAACTTGTGCCCATGGACGGACGTCCTCACCTGTTCGTGGTCCCCCATGACCAAAGGGGGGTGATGTTAGGCCATGCCAAAGACAAAGATTTGAATGTACACCTCAGAAACACTTTTGCTTTCGCCCAGAAAAACCTGGAAAAATCTGCTGAAGGACGTAAGGCGTACTATGACCAAAAGGCCTCTCACAATGAACTCCAAGTGGGAGACAGAGTCTGGTACTATACGTTCGCCCCAGCAACCGGGAAAGGAGGGTCCGAGACCGGAACTCTCGCCCGCAAACTAATGCCCAGGTGGACTGGACCTCATCTGATAACAGACAAAGTGTCCTCAGTCGTCTACGAAATCAAAATCAGCAAAGGCCGCAAAGAGCCAATTGCTAAATGGGTACATCGAAATCAGATCAAACCTTACAAGGCGTTCAATGACTCCACAAAAGACAAAGATCTCACAAACTCACCGACTTCATGGGATAATAAGGTCGTCCAAACACAAGTTAGTAAATAAACTAATCAGGTTTAAACTACCGTATTTTCCACCCTATAAGTCGCATTGTCCAATTTGAACTTAGAAACGCTAAGCCTAAAACCCACAACAAAAACTAACCTTAACAACCGTTTAAATCCACGAGATTTAATTTGACCTCGGTCATAAAGTTGAGACCTGTTTTTCTTGTGTGTTGCACTTTGGAATCTGACGACAAGAGTGTGTCGAAGCAGTGAAACGTTGTTTCCTTGTTGTTTAGTCATTACTGTTGTCATTAGTTGAGATATTGTTTGGTTCTGAACACTCCCAGCCAAAAAGGTTTTGTATTAACATTGGTTAATGAATGATATGGATTTAACTATGCCAACATGCAGTTCGTTTTGTTAAATCTCAATCGTCGAAGAGTCAATGTAGTTTAAAGCTACTTAAGGTACAATAAACTACACTGGTCTCATAATTTCTAAATTGAACCGATTCGATCGTTTCTATTCTAGATTGTCTATTTATTTTGATGAGTCTCGCCATAGACTTCAAAATTTATTAGGAATACCAAATCCTACGTCGTTCGTCTAAAAGACAACAGACATTTAGATCAAACTATATTTCATTTTTATTTTAGTTTAACCTAAACTAAGTAATGAATGGAGGAATAGTTTGGAATTAGAGGCCTTCGTTACAGAAGCCCTCCAAAATTTTATAGGTACAAATCCCTATATCTAATTTTACAGAATTGATCCACCCCTTAATTGGTAATTGTAGCTGATCTAAACCATGATAGCTTACATACCAGGTGCATATAGGTAGGGCCTAATGTAAAATCCCAATCATAAGCCCACCTAAAAAACCACATAATTGCATGACACATAGAACCAGAGTGGCACTGACTGGAAACCAACCAGCCAACAACCTTCGATGTGGGGACCTGCAGCTCCAACGCTTGGTCTTCAACCTTCATCCAAGGGTCGCCTCCTCTGCGTCAATCGAGGGATCCCCTCTACATGCTGATTATGAAAACAATTGTTGCTGATCAATCAACAAAACTAATCGTTGTGGAATTACTGCTGTGGAATTACCGCTGTGGATTATAAGACTTTGTTTCCCAAAGGATCACAGACTTTGTTTGCCAAGAGTTAACAGACTCAGTTTTCCAAGGGATTAAAAGCTTTTCGCAATGGGATTACCTCCGAACAGTATGGAATTTCAAAAACTTTATGGGATTATAATTTTTGATTTTTCTTTTCCACTTGCTGGATTACTTCAAGATCAAAGACAGTTCAAGGTTTCCTTTCGTGTTGGACCCCATCCCCAAGGACTGGCGATGGCTTCCAAAAGGGGGGAGATGTAGTGGACCTACCCAGGGTCAAATTAAGGTTTTTGAACTGTCCAGTGATGACCTTTACTGACCTCTCAGTAAAGCAAGACATTTACTACAAAATCATTCATTTAGCTATAATCTGATAAATATAGTCACCAAAAGAGACTATTTCTATCTTTGATTTTATCCTAATGTGATCAAAAGAATAACTTTTGTCATTTTCATGATGTGTGCTTTTAAGCTGTGTCATTCTCCAAGAGTTAAACTGTGCACTGCTGTGTTTAAAGGTGAAGCCTTCGGGTCACAGAGACCGGACGGTTTTGTTTAGAAACTCAGAGACAGTCTCATGAGCAAGGCTCCAGCGTTATCTGTCTTTTTTCCTAAACATTTCTCTCTGCTGCTGGTTTTAACCTTGGGTATGATAAGACAAATGAACTCCTCTCTTGGATCCTGCTTTAAGTTCTAAGCTTTTGCTGAAAGGCTTCGGAGAGTTGCTGGGAACTTCAAGAGATGTGAACTTTCCCAAGAGCTGGACACGTGTGGTCAAGAGTTAACGACCGGCGTCTTCAGCTAAGGACTGATAACATGTTGTTATGGGTCCACTTTTAAGGAGCAGAGCTCTCAAACTTTGTTATTCCTTCCTGGAATAAATTATCTTGAGCCAAGAAACCACGACTGTCACGGCTTCTGCCGATGAAAGCGAGTATCACCGACACCGACAAGGTAAACACGTCTGGAGTCCAGCTTGGACTTGCGGACCGACGACTCGTCAGTCCAAGGCTGACCACAGCTCTTTGCCAGAACCAAGGCGGACGTCTTAAGGTAAAGGAGCAGCTGTTTGCTTACTGGAGGTGTGATGATATCTTAGCTGGACGCGTACGGAAGAGTGTCATCTGGTTTCATAAATGCAAGATAAACTTCCTCTCTTAACCTCCCAATTCTTCTTAAATCTTTCCTCCTATTATTTCCCCTCTCAATCTAAGCTGGAAACTATTTTAAGTTTAAAGTGCCCACAGACTAAATATGTTAACATCCAATATTTATGTCTGTTGTGTTCAATTTAAGTGTGCTGACGTATTAATTTGAAAGAAAGTGAAATCATGTCAATCAAGTGTAATGGTGTTAATTTAGTTGATTTATTTTAAATAAATGGTAGTGTCGCCTGGCATACCAAACTAAGTCAATGTCCATTGTCACTTAATGGCTCTGTTTATTTATCCATCATAAAGATCACAGAGATATTGAATAAACTGAAAAAGAACAGAATCCGTGAATTTACTATTCAATCTGAATAAGTAGATTAATTAAGGATAAAGAGGTCAGTATTAATATTGATAACCTCATAATTCTTACACTTTATATAAAATACAACTGATTTCAGTATGAATGCATTTTCCATTCATGTATTTTAAACTCGATGCATTGCAGTGAGTTATAAAGTGAAGAATAAAACAATAAAATCCACTCCTTGTTTTTTTTAATTAAAATTATTATCTTTGAATAACTTTGCACTACAAAGCAAAGAAAAGCGTGAACAAAAATTACACTCAACAATTAGTTGTGCATGTTACTATAGGGCAAGAGTGCTAATAATAATAATAATAATAATAATAATAATAATAATAATAATAATAATAATAATAATAATAATAATAATGAATTCAATTTATAACGCACTTTTCATTAATGAAAATCTCAAAGTGCTACAAGGTGCAACAGAATTAAATGTCAATAAAACAAGTAATAAAACAAATAAAATCAATAACAGTGTCAACTAAGATCTTGCCAATAATAAAAACAATCTAAAAAAAATGGTTCTCATTTGCTGTCCAATTATTGGTTTGCAATATAGCCCAGACATTTTTGGATTAAGCAAGTAAAATTTGTACACATTTAACCAAAAAATAGTCACAAAACTTAAGCGAAATACAAAACAGTCATAAATACAAAACAGTCATAAAAATGTAATAAAATCATTGTCAGCTGCTTTTTAATAGTTTCCACAGAGTCCAAAAACTCCATGAAAACTCAAGATATTCCCCAGAATGAGTGCTACTAAAATAAATTGGTCTCCACAAGTCCTGAAGAAAGTCTGTGGAGCACGTTCTGATTAGATGATCACATTGTGAGAGAACACATACGATTAAACCCAGTCAGCAATATAAAGAGAGATATGAAGAGAAAGAGCCTGTCCATTCAAAGCACTCAAAGCAAAGACTCACAGCAAAGCTCTATATGACCTGAAGGCGACCTCATCACTTTTTATTGAGACACATGATTAGATCATTACAAGAGTCCAATCGTGTAGCATGAAAAGCATGACTTATGCTTGAAACACTTGGTTTCTTACTCACTGTTTTAAGTGATGCACCACAGAACACACACTTTATCAAAAATTACACCAACATCTCAGTGAGGCTCCTACAAGAATCCCAGTTCACACAGTTTCTGTTTAATTGGTTCAGGTGCCGGTTAGGTTTATTTGTCACATGCAAAATCAACACAAAGTCAACAGTGCAATGCAATGCTTAGGACGAGAAGATTGAGTGACCAAAATAACAAAACAAGAAATATCAAAGCATGCAGCAAAATCACTAAAAACATAAAAAATAAACCTAAAAAAATACTAAGACAAGGCAACAAAGTTAAAAAGAAATACATCTACAGTGTGATGCGGTTAGCAGTGAGGTTCTTTCAACATGGTTCTGTTCTGTGGTGTGGTCTTGTCAGCAGCTTGAGGGTAATAATGACCACAGCAGCTGTACTCACAGACCGCAGTCCAGAACCGAGTCCAGCAGAGAGAGAACATCCAAGGTTTCCCCATGGAACCGAACAGGCCCGTAGAGTTTGGTCCATGCAGGCAGCTGGAGGATAGCGTTAACAGCGTTAGCAGCGTTAACAGCGTTAGCAGCGTTAACAGCGTTAGCAGCGTTAACAGCGTTAGCAGCGTTAACAGCGTTAGCAGCGTTAACAGCGTTAGCAGCGTTAACAGCGTTAGCAGCATTAACAGCGTTAGCAGTATTAGCAGCGTTAGCAGCACTAACAGCGTTAGCAGCGTTCGTAGGCCCTGCTAGCTTGATGATAATAACGACCACAGCAGCTGCCCTCCCAGACCACCCTCAAAACCAGGTCCATAGACAGAGAACATCCAAGGTTTTCCCTGCAGAGCCGTACAGGGCCGTAGAATTCGGTCCATGCAGGCAGATGGAGGAGCATGGAGATGGCCACCACAGGCCAGAGCCTTAGCCCGAGGCTGGAGGACGGCCGGGAACTAAAACACAATGTCAGGATGGCATGATGGCAAGTCAGCGACACACAAAACTCCACAAGCGTGTCACGGTCATACCCGTAGCGTGGGTGTGCAGTGTAGGTGCAACAAAAAAAGGTTAAAACAACAAAAAAGGATCGAGTCGAAGCGGAGCTCCCATCAGTGCGGCCATGCTACGTCGCTCGTGACGTCACTCATATTGGTAGAGAGTGGAATAATTACAGTATATTGATTTGGACTGACTCCAACAGCATGGCAGTCCATTCATCTGTATGTAAACTTTTAGGGATTGACACGTGCTCTTTCTCCTGGGGACTTCCTTTCACTAATTTTTTTATGTTAAAAATTAAAAGTTAGGATGATAGAATTAGAAAAAAGATGGAACAAATAGCACTTTATGCCATGACTATAAAAGTCAGTTACGTGGCTTAACAAACAAACCAAATAATTTCAAATAAAACGGTAAGATGCTGAACTGAAAAGAAGTAACAGAGCAGCCTGAGTGAAAACAAAAAACTACAAAGTCCTTCAGAAAGTCTGCAGCAGCAAGACGATATTAAAAATGAAACTTCTTGGAGGCAGAATCTAAAAAAACGGAAGCATGACTCGAGTTCGTCTTCTTTGTCTGTCCCTCTTTGTTTCATCCAACTCCACAGAGCTCCTCCTCCACCCTCTCAGTTCGTCTCCACCATGCCTCCATCTTTTAGCACTTCCTATTCTTTTGAAGAAACTTCCATTTCTCCTTTCTTTGCTTCTAATCCTGTTTTCATTTGTTCCTCCTCCATCAAACTCATTTGATTGTTCTCATCACTTATCCTTCTTTAGCACTTTCTCCTCCTCCTCCACATGCTTTGATCTCAATACATCTTAGAGCATTAACACTAAAATATCTACATTTTTAGTCTTCAGTGTAATTTATTGTCTTTAGTGGCACATACCTGCTCATTTGTTTGCAAACACCGAGATGATAAAACGTGAGCAGCCTTTAGGCGTGCAGTTTTGGAAATGATGAAACTTTCTCCTGGCGTTTTGGGAGGCAAAGGAGGAATAATGACACGAGAATGATATTTGTGAAAGTAGATGCGCTCGACTCCTGTTCAGAGCATGTTCATTCGTTTGCTATAACCATGCAGCAACTGTGAGTCTCAGAATAGGAGTGTAGCTGCTAAGTGGAACAGAGACGGGGAGCAGCTGGGCGAAATTCACCTGCCACTTCCAATGTGGATCAGAAATTGCGCTCACACCAGCAACCGCACCCCAGGAGTGGGAGGAAAAATTAGGAGAAAGAGGAGGACAAAGCGTGTTGTGGCCGCCGTATAAATCACAGGCAGTGGATTGAAAGGAGGTCAGTGACAGGAAAGGGGAAAGAGTCACATTCTTTGAGACCTGCTGCGTTTGATAGACAGAGTTTCATGCACCGCTAAAGATGAAGAAATACCATACCATACCATACCATTTTATTTATAAAGCACTTTAAACAGGAACAAGTCCACACCAAAGTGCTGGACAAACAAACACGCAACACATACAATGAAGTACAACATGAAAAACATAAAAACATTGCAGATCATAAATCAAACGATCCAGTACACATCAGCTGGCATTGAAAGCGATGGAGTAGTAGTGAGTTTTTAACCGGGATTTGAAAACCGAGAGGGAGGGGGCCTGTTTGATGAGCAGCGGTAACTCGTTCCAGAGTCTTGGGCCTGCTACAGAGAACGCTCTGTCACCCCTGCGCTTAAGGCGAGTTTCTGGAACTATTAAGAGTACCTGATCCTCTGACCTCAAAGCACGTGGANATAATAATAATAATAATAATAATAATAATAATATAATAATAATAATGTCACATTTGTCATCTGTGTATGTTTCCATACAAGACGAAATTAGTCTCTGCATTTAACCCAACCACCACCAGGTGGGGCAGTGGGCAGCTATTGAAAGCGCCCGGGGGGCAATTTGGGGATGAGGTGTGCCGCCCATAGACACCACAAGGTATGCAGTGACTGGGGATCGAACCTGGGTCCTTCGGGTCCCAAGTCGGCTCCCCTGCCTCTACACCATCTTGGCCCCCTACCACACTACCATTTTCAGCCACTAGATGGCATTCGAGTAGTATGGCATGACGTTGCATCATGTAATAGGTAAAAGTCGCTATTAATGACACAATCAGCTTGCCATTTACTGCCACCTTTGTCCAGCTCCGGGATCATGCTTTCATTTCATTTTGCTTCACCGCCCTGGCGAAATGCAGCTAATTTGACCATTGAAGTGCGTTTATTAAGTAAAAGTTCAACTGAGACACGCCTTTGTGATCATTTCAATCAAACAAATCATTGTTTTTAAGTGTTAATCTTGTTGGATTCTTGTTAAAGTCCTCCCGTGCTCACTCCTGCAGCCGCCATTTGGAAGCCAATCGATTTTTGGCACACCGCCCCACATTTCCAGGTTGTCAGAGGTGACGCGTCAGCGGTGATGCCTAAAAGGTGCGACTTATGCGGCGAAGCAACTTATTTATGGATTTTCCAAATTATTAGACATTTTGGACAGATGTGACTTATACTCTGGTGCAACTTATAGACTGGAAAAAACTGTGATTTAGTTTTTATGACCTAACTAAATACATGAAGAATTCCTTGTGAAGAATTCCTTGATTTTCTGCAGGCCCTAAGAGTCAAATGTTAAAGCTAAAAGAATTACGTAAAACACCAAACGTTAAGACAAAACATATTAGGTTTAGGAGGAAAAAAAAACATTAAATAGACTTTTACATATTCAGGTGTTCCTAAAAAAACATTATATTTAATGATCTCAATCTGTTTTTTTTTTGCCTTAGAAGCTGTGATGTTATTCTTAGCAGTGTTTTGTATAAACCTGAAATGGTGACCAGATAATCAGACCTGTTACTGATTTCACTAGCTCAGTGCTTTGTGTGATAAAAAAACTGTGCTGCTTCTAGGTTTGTTTCAAGACAATAAAACGTTCACCCTGAGTGATGGATTGATCAAACTGAATAACGTAGAATTTCATTATCTACAGTACTTATAAAAAGGAGCCACACAAAGACGAGAAGATTTTTAACCCAGTTTTCTTGAGTGCACATGGTTGTGAAACAGGTTTTTACGGATGTTCAAAGTTACATGCTTAGAGCCTCGTCATGTGAACGTACAACCGGACAGTGTGCCAGGATTGTTTTTTATAATAATGTCAGCTCCTCCTCCAAACTCGGAGGCATCCGAGGAGTACCAGCTGCACATGCAGTATCAAAGCAGCTCCTCATTCAGCTCCTCCTGGTAACTCAAGCGCACCATTTGTGGGTAGTTAACATTAGTTAGTGACAAACCAACATTTCTCTGACAGTTCATGTCACGATTTGTTTTGGGCTATTTTTTTTTAACAACACTGCATTGTGGTGTTAATTTGTTATTTTGTTTTGTGTTTTTGTAAACTTCACCATAGATTTGCACTATATGCAGATTTAACCTCAAACATAAAGAGCTATAGCAGAATTATGACTCAAGTTAGACTGATCCAGACTGTTCAGCTCCAAATATGTGTTTTTGTGAAATAAGTTCACTTGGCATCTGACGACCAATCACATGCCCCGCGGCTGGCTTGCTAGATTCTCAGCGTAAGTTGCCACGATGAAAAATCCCAGCTTTGTGAATTTGAAAGCTGTGAGATGACCAGTCTTGTTTTCTGCTTCCTCCACACGCCTTCTTCTAGTTTCTACCACATCTGGATCCTATTCACTATCACATCCTTGTTTTTGTTTTTTTCATGTAGGTTTCAGATTCTCATCTTCTCATCAAGTTTGGTTTTGTTCTTGCTTTGTTAGATTTATGTTTTTTTTTTGTTTGTTTGTTTGTTTGTTTCCAGTGTAATTTTGTCAAAATAAAAGTGTTTCAATTCTGTTTATTATATTGTGCCAAGGGCAGCACGGTGGCACAACTGGTAGAGCTGCTGCTTCTCAGCGAGCAGGTCCTTAGTTCAAATCCTGGTCCGGGGCCCTTCTGGTTATAGTTTGCATGTTCTCTTCGTGCATGCGCGGGTTTTGTACAGGTACTCTGTTCCCTTTCAGTCATGTCTCTCGGTGCAACATATGCTATGGGAATTGCGCCCCCGCGCAATTACCTGAAGGAATACATTCACGCCTTTACAGCAGGGGCGTCAGCGTTGCACCAGAGGCCCCGCCCTCTGGGTACTTAAGCCGCTGACGCCCATCCAACTTTCTCTTTTTGCCCTTCACCTCGCTTAAACCTGAACTACCTCTCTTCGCGGGACTTCTCTGTTGCTTCATCGCTCAACCAGAGGTGAGCTTGCTCCCTACACAGAGCGTACGGAGAATTATTCCTGCGTACTGCTGGGCTAGCGAAAGCTAGTCCGGCACATTTTCCCTTAACCCCGAAGTTTTTTCTTCTCCTCTCTCCGCAGACTGCTTTGCTCGACGGCGCTAACTGCGTAACAACCGCTACCCCTGCTAACTCGTAGCGGGCTAGCCAGCGAAAGCGACGCGATGGAGGAGACGTGTCAAAATAAAAGAAAAAGGATTTTGGAAGGACTCGCTTGTCTTATCTCGGACATGCCTCCGGAGAAAGGAAAGCGAAAGACAAGACTTCCAAGGAAAACCAGCAGGACGGCGAGCCCAACCTCGCGCGCCTGCCCCAGCGGATGCGGTTTCTCCCTCTCAGCGACGGACACCCACGAGGCCTGTCCCGTCTGCTTGGGGATGTTGCACGCAAAAATGGCGCTGGATGTGCCCGACTCTTGCCCACACTGCAGCCAGATGCTGGAGGCGGTGAGGAGGCACCGGGCGGACTTCGTTGCCAAGGCCATGGGTGCCGCTGCGGCGCCAGCGGACCCGGATACCACTGAGCCCCTCACTCCCACGCCGGAGCTCGAGAACATGGCTCTGGATGACAGCACACGAGTCGAATGGGGCGACAGCCCTGATGTGCTGGCTCCCATGGTGGACTTAACAGTCGAATTCGACACTCGAGGCATGATGAACGAGGACGAGATCTCGATTTCAGCCTCAGGCGAATTTTCCGTGGAGGACGCAGACGTCGAATACGAGGAACAGGGAGAAGATCTCTCCCGCACCCCGGTACCTGTGCTCCCGGAGACTGACTTTTCCATCCCTGCTCTGTTCGATTTGTGTCACAGAGCAACGGACGCGCTGCAGATCCCATGGCCAGAACCTCCGCCTCGTCAACAGGTCACGAGGTTGGCAGGAAACTATTTTTACTCAAAGCAGCAGGCCGCCACGAGGCAAAGGATGCCCGTGTTCCCGGACTTCCTCACAGAGCTGACTCGCACCTGGTCTCAGCCCAGAGCTCCCATGCTGTTACCACTTTCGCAGTTTCTCGACGTGGACGGGATGGATGAAGTGGGAATAGCCAACGTGCCTCAAATTGAGGACACACTGGCGTCTCACCTGGCTCCCAAGTCATCCGGGACAAAACCAACTCTCCCCAGCAAAGCTTGTCGAGCTTCTGCTTCTCTGCTCGAGAAATGCTACAGAGCTCAGGGACTCGCGGCGCGCGCTATGAACGCATCCGCGTTGATGCAAGCTTACCTGGCTGAAAAATTACAGGAGCTCCAGGTAACGACGGACAAACAAGCTGCCGCTGACGTGCTGGATGAAGCCCGCAGGGCAACAGACTTTGTGCTCCGCATGATGGGAACAGCAGCTGTTGCTCAAGGCAGAGGCATGGCTGAGGTGGTCATCGCGATACGCCATCTGTGGATGACCCTAACCAACCTCCCGGAGGGACAAAAGGTGCCTTTTCTCCACCACTCGATAGAACCGACGGGATTGTTTGGGAAAGCTCTGGATCGAATTCAGACCAAGCTGGACCAGAGGCGCAAACAGGCTGAAGCTCTCCGGGTGGGCATTCCCAGGAGAACCTTCGCCCCCCCCCAGGGAGTCAGCTGGGGGCAGACCTGCGCAGCCTCGACACCACTCAGCAACACGTGCCCCACCGCAAAAGCGACCGGCGTACGAGGCCGAGCACCGGCAGAGACCACCGCCGGGTCCACCTCGGACCGAACATGCATGGAGCAAAAACAGGTTTGTCCCCCGCCAGGCGGTCAGACACAGGGCCTCCTCGGCGAACCGGGACACCAGACAAAAGTGTGCCTGATGAACCAGGTCCGCTTCTTGACTTTACACGATCACCCGCCCACGCGGTACGGGAAATGATCTTCTCATGTCCAGACTTTATTTGTAGCACGGTACAAAAAGCTGGTAACTCTGTTTCATGCACAAATCATGTTTTTCCTGCTGTGAGTGACATAAAGTCAAATATGTCGTTACACGTAAGCACGAATAAAGCTAAAAACAGCCCCTCTCTGTTTTATTGACTAAAAAAAAACAACAAAAAACAACAACAAACACAATACCTTCAGCAGAATGGGTCCCTCTGGCCTGCCAGCTGAAATAAAGGGAGGGGGCCATCTGCCTAGGGTTGGGCATCGTTTGAATTTGAGCGATTCCGGTTCCGATTCCGATTCTTCGTTTCGATTCCGATTCTTTTCGATTCTCGATTCCGATTCTTTTTGTAGGCGGGGTTACAAAAAGACGTGTCAATTCAGTTCAGTTTATTTATACTATATAGCTCCAAGTCACAACAGAAGTTGTCTCAGGGCACTGAACAGAAACAATCAAATATA